>PVIU01019612.1:0-35887 GCA_004026605.1 Ondatra zibethicus
GGTGGAGGAGGAGGGAAGAGAGTGAGAGGGAGCATGGTGGAGGAAGAGGGAAGAGAGTGAGAGGGAGCATGGTGGAGGAGGGATGAGAGTGAGATGGGGCATGGTGAACATAGTCAATGTACAATATTTTTTATGAAAACTTTTAAAGTTTCAATTCAATTAAAAAATCTAGCTAAGAGTAATACACCATTAATATTTTAGTAAACTACTAGATAGTGCATATGGTGGGCCGCACTATCCATGGGAGTTTGAAGACTCCTAGTAGAGTAGAAACCGGGGTAGAACTGAACTCTGAGTCAGTGCTTTTCCTCTCATAGGTAAGCGTTAACCACAGGCTGCGAGTGTAACGTTTGTGCTCTGAGGCGCATCAGCAGAACTAGCATGGATTCTTTCCTTTCACTACTTCAGAAGGAGGAGCTTCATTCTTGCCTTAGACTTTAGTGACCTTGCTCTCCAATTTTTGTCTTTCCTTATTAGGCTGTGAGTGTTTGCCTTTTCATTAAAAAGAACACTTTGTGGCTTCCTTTTGGCCCATATGAGATGCCACTATTATCACTTTTGTGCAGTTTGGGCCCACACGTAGCAGTGTGGTACTGTGACACTTAACCTGATAGACCAGGTGGCCCCGAGTGTCTAACAGGTATACAGTGTGGGTACCCTGGACAGGAAGGTGGCATAGACAGTGCAGACACACCAGACACTGCGGGTACCCTGGGCAGAGTGAGTCACAAGAATGGTGCACACTGTAAATCTTTGTGGAATTTGCATTGATAGTTTTCTGTGTCCTCCTAGTTGACTGTAGGGAACTGAATCCTTGGAAGTGAAACCCAGATGGGGGAGGGGAACTGCTTTAGGTCACAACAGTGGACTTACTCATATTAATAACACATAGCAGGGAAAAGTCACATGCAAATGAAGTAAGAGACAGAAGAAGTTATTTGTGGAGTGCTGCCTTGGTAGGGGAGATTGTAACAGGCAAAGTAGAACCATCCAGTGGGCTACTGAGCCCCTGCAGTGTGTTCTAGTTCTTGTGATAGCTCGTGAAGCTTACATCTACAAGAAGAAGCAGATACTAATTAGATATGTAAGTTCTGTAATATGAGAAGGAGGAAAGTGTTGGCAGCATGCGTGTGTGTGTGTGTGTGTGTGTGTGTGTGTGTGTGTAAGGGTCAGGATGTTGCTCGAGGTCCTGATGAAGGATTTCTGTATAAAGTGGGGTAAAGATGGGGTGCTGAGTGGGAGCATCATAGCAACTTCCTGTTTAGGTTTCTTCCCTTTCACTTAGAGTTTTGGAGAGTCTGAAGTTGGTTTTGCTGAGAGAGAGCTCAGCAGTGGAGTAGGAAGTGAGCAGACATGCCTTTTCAAGATTGAAATAAAACTCAGACATTTTCTCTGTGATGTTCCCTTTTTTTGTCCTTTCCTATTCAGCAATGGGAAATAATAAAGCACGTTGTAGGAAGCTAAGCAGCGAGTTACCAGTGTTCCAAGGCAGGGAAGATATATTGGAAATAAATGTAACTTTACCAAGGATTTCGGCTGCATTTGAGTCATATTCTTCTCAGGAATTTTATGGCAATTTTGCATAACCCTGTCTTGCTTTGGGAATTCTGTTTTATCTATTTTTCAAAAAACCTTATAAACAAATCTACTTTGGCAGAAATGCGCTTATCTTTGCAGCTTGTAAAGTCATAGCTCCTGACTTTCAATTTCAAATATGCAGACTCTAATAAAGATTACTTCAGTAAGCCTGCTCCATCTGTATAGTTAGGCTGGGTGCGGACATGAACTGTAAAGACCTGCATCTTGTTTATGTGTAAAGGTTGCCATCAACAGGTAATATGAAAGTGGTCCACGTATCACTGGTATCCTCTGGAGATAGTTTTCCCAGTGTCCCTGCCCATTAGCAGCTGGAGCTTTGTAAGTCTGCACGGAAAGGCACCGTCAGCTTGTAGTATCTGGACTTGTGATCTACTCATGGCTGTGTTGTGATCGTTTCTTGTGTTGGTTTCTCTGTTTGTTCTACTAATGCCGTGTCCATAGAAAACGTGGCATGGTT
The DNA here is from genome assembly GCA_004026605.1 of Ondatra zibethicus. Lineage (NCBI taxonomy): Eukaryota > Metazoa > Chordata > Mammalia > Rodentia > Cricetidae > Ondatra > Ondatra zibethicus. Next base: position 2,057 of record PVIU01019612.1, read on the forward strand.
TCTGTACTAACTAATCCATATTTGGACATTGGTTTTTATAACATAACCACTCAGTGATGGATTATGTAATATCAGTTTGTGGCCTTTATTGGATAATGTTTGAAAGTATTTTATTTTTAAGATTTATTTTTATTTATGTGTGTCAATGTGAGTGTATGCTTTGTGTGTGAGTGCCTATGGAGACTCAAAGAGAGCATCAGATCTCTTGGAACTGGAGTTACAGGCAATTTATCAAAGCAGGATAAATTAAAAATGATTTAAAGCTGGATGTGGTAGTGCAGCCTTTAATCCCCGCACTTCTGGAGGCAGAAGCAGGTGGGTCTATGTGAGTTCCAGGCAAGCCTGGTCTACAGTCCACATAGCAAGCTTCAGAACAGCCAGAGCTACGTAACAGAGGGACTCTGTCTCAGAGCAAAGCAAAGCAAAACAAAACAGAGAAACGAAAAACAAAACAACCTTTAAAAAATATCTTAAAAATTCGCACTTATTCAGAGACACAGCAGTGCCAGCCACTGTTGTAATGGTTTCACGAGTGCTCAGTATTTGTTTTGTCATAGTTAGGTCCTTAGAGGTAGAGACCATTATCAGCTTATTAGAAGCAACAGACAGATTAGGTAATAGCCCATCTTTCCAATCTGATGCACTAGGATATTTTATAGGACTACCAAGGTAACTTGCTACTTTTAAGATGATCTAAGTGAGTGGTCTGCCGTCCCATCTCCCTGGTCATGTGGATTTGTACATTTACAAATACATTACACACATGTACATACTTACAGTGTATTAGCTGAGCTTCAACATAATATATTGTATATCAACAGACTATTTTAAAACATAAGGGAGCATATGCTATAATTGGTAAGCAAAAGCATAAATTTTAAATAGTAATGACTAGTAGCAATAATATTTCTCTGAATCAATGAAGAGTATCAATTAAACTTCCATTGCAACTCGTTTATCTTTTAAAAACTGATAGTACAAAATGTGCCCGTACTGCACTTTTCCAGGTCAGCTTCCCGCCCGCCACGCCATGGGACTTCTCTTCACACGCAGAGAAACCAGATTCTGGCCCCTCACCTCTTTTCATTGGGTCTGAACAGAAAGAATCGAACACACACTCTCAGAATATTTGCATTGGTACCCACATTTAAAAATAGAAGGCAAAAGAGTAGGAGTAGCCATATGTATTTTAGTTGAGCATAACAATCTGACATTTTAGTAATTCCAGTCTTTTCCATGTTGTGTCAGTACATGTGTAAACCTGTATTTCCCTGGGATATTTCGAGCAGCATTCTGTTCCATGCAGCTTGGACTGGGGGAGAATATAAAACAGAACACTGATGTGTTCTATGTTAAGATCGGTTCAGGAAGACTTGAGACATGTTTGTGCTCTGTGTGCCTGGCCATACTACACACTGCATGCTTGCCAGGTGTCCTGGGAACTCAGCTCCTTCTGAATCAGAGAGAGGTCATGGCTTGTTCTCACCTACTGAGGGTCTTCCCCTGCTTGGACTGTCCTAAGAGTATGCTCACTTCCTTGATAATCTGAGATCATTTTAATCCAGCTGAAGAGGGGGGGCATCAATGCCAGAAAGTTTCCAGACAGTCCTGTCTCCAGGCCATTGCAAGGGCCCACGGGAATCTCCTCTGTCTGCAGGCCATTGCGAGGGCCCACTGGAATCTCCTCTGTCTGCAGGCCATTGAGAGGGCCCGCGGGAATCTCCTCTGTCTGCAGGCCATTGCGAGGGCCCACGGGAATCTCCCTGTCTGCAGTCTATTGCGAGGGCCCATGGGAATCTCCTCTGCGGGCTCCGCTATTCTTCCCTTTAAAATCAAAAGGGAGTGGATTAAACCCTTAAACTTTGTCTTGAAAGAAGCAAAGCCAAGCGGTACTCTCATATGCATGCTTCACTAAGTGATTTAAGAGTGTTGTGCTGCATATGAAAAGTGAAGTGAAATTCCTCAGTACGTCTAAAGCACACGTGAAGCCCAGGGATCCCCGAAGGTTCTGGGACTTACAGACACCTGATCCCTGTCAACCTAGGGGTTTTTGTTTTGTTACGTTTATATGATAAATTATGCTGATGACTGAGCCAGTTTGCTTTGGTCTTTAGTTCACAGGATTTAACTTGCACAGCATCAGCTGACTATATAGGAAATTTGAAGTTGCAAGTCTGTGATCTCAAGCATCTGCTGGTATGGGATTTGGGGAACTCCTGTTAGTATTTATGTTTGTTATTACAGAAAGCACATGCTTTGTAAGCTGCCACCAACCTTGGTTTCTACCACATAGAATTTGTGTTGGTAGCTGGTGAGCATTTGTGATAGCTCCACACAGATTTTGCAGGGACCATGTCCTCTCATTAGCAGGGACCATTACTGAAGGTTAGAGATACACCTTGTAGCCACTCTTCATCTGATGGGTGGTTTCAGGGTTATTTCGTGCAATATCCCAGCACTGATGAAAGTTTATATTGGGAGCAGAGGGGTCACAGAAGGAAACCCAATAGAAGAAAAGTCCAGAGAATCAGTCAAGTGCAAATGATGAAGTAGCTGGGTACATATCTCGAAGCTACCCTCAGTGACTGAAACCAGGTTTGAAAAGGTGAGCACCTAATAATAATTTTGGCTGTGATTGTCTGTGGAGAAATACGCCAAGATTGTGGCTGCAGATGTGTGGAACATGGCCAGGTGGCTCTTAGGAAGGAATCCCCTTGTGGGCATGGGACACTTACAAGCATTGGTTCTTCTGATTCTGTGATAAGTAGTTCAGAGCCCATTACCTGCAGGGCGCCAGGATTTCACACATTGTTGTCACCCTTAGTTTCTGGTATTCCTGAGCTTTCTTCCATGCTGGTACTAGGCTCTTTTTCTGAGCTGTCAGGAGTGGGTGGGCGTTTTAAAGGCCTGAGAACCCTTGTGGGGAAGAGAGTACCTGGAACCAACCAGTTGGAGCTGCAGTAGACGGAGAGACAGGGAGAGCAGAAGGGAGGGCGTTAGTGAGACAGTGTCGGGCATTGGCCAGGCGCTAGGATCCTCGGTGGCCATGCATTGCTCGCTGATGCAGCCATACTGAGGCATGGTATGGGAACTTTGTAGTTTGAAGTTATTCTGCCCATGCTCTAGGAACAGGAGGGTTGATTGCACTGCTTGGTGCCACTCTGATTGGACGTTGTATCAATTCTCCCCACTTTGCCAAGTGATACACTCCTGAGCCAGGAGTTCCTCTGGGAGCAGGGACTACTTCTGACTTCTGTTTGTTGTCTTAGTGTCTGGCACAGAGTAGAGAAATTAATGTTTATTGAATTCAGTTTGTATCTCTGGAGGCCAGTATGTTTAAATTCCAGATGCCTAGAGAGACAGGGGGCTGTCATTTCTATTTTAAGGATGTAGGGTTGGAAGGGGAAGGGGGCTGCTGTTCAGCAGCTGACAGCTTTTTTGACTAGTCGTCCTAGAATCTGGAGGAAGATTCATCTGAAGCTCCCTGCTTTAACCTCAGTCCCCCCTGCTTGGCTTTCAGCTCCCTTAGATAGCAGACGGCAGTCCAGAAGAGAGGCCTTGCCTTCTGTTAGCATGTCTGTAACTGTACAGCATTGTGGGAACAGAACAATCCCATGCAAAGGAGATTGTGTATGTTAAGTTAGATTTCCAAGGGAACACTTCCGGCTTTCGCTGCTATTAAAACTGGACCTTCTGTCCTCTGGAGCATTGGCAGACGTGCCGTGCCGTAGAAAGGGCGTGCTTGCGAACGGGAAGAGACTGCTGGCTGCTGTGCTTATTTCACCTCGGAATCCGTGTCTCAGTTCGCTTTCTATTGTTGTGAAGAGACGTCATGACCACAGCGACCCTTATAAAGGGAAACATTCAACTGGGACTGGCTTACAGTTTCATAGGTTCAGTCCATTATCATCATGGCGGGAAGCATGGCTGCATGCAGGCAGACATGGTGCTGGGAAAGGAGTTGAGAGCTCTACATCTTGATCGGCAGGCAACGGGAAGTGAACTGCCCACACTGGGTTTAGCTTGAGCATATGAGACCACGAAGCCCTCCTTCACAGTGACACACTTTCTCCAACAAGGCCATACCTACTCCAACACTACCACACCTCCTAATATGAGTCTCTGGGGGCTGTACCTATTCAAACCAGCACACTTTGTATGTACAAAAAGGAAATGACAGATTATTTAAAAAGTAACTGTAATTTTTAATGTATAGCAATCCTTTTTCTGTGGTGTGGGCTTTATGCTGGTATATACTAATTTCAGTAGAGACTTCTATATCTGCAGTGGTGTGTGGGATACCTTGGATCACCCTTCACCTATAGGTCGTGCAAGTTTATATAGATAAGGAAGGACCTTTTGGGTATGGCCTTCTGCATGTAACATTTTAGCTACTAGCTTTTGTTATCCTTGCTTATAGAGCTTAGAAGTGACTAAAAATGAGAAAAATATTTTGTTTTATATAAAAAAAATAGATCCAGTAAATAAAGGGACCTGCTCCCAAATACATAACAATTACCCTTTGTGTGGCGAAATCTTCTCAAGTGCACAGTACATTAGTGGTGGAAAGTATCATTCTACACCGTGCATTTGTCTCCAGGTCTCCTAGGACTTTGCTGTGCCTGACCATATACTGCAGAAGGGCTTTTGTATATCTCCTACCAAGATGGAGCACTTTCATCCTTGATGAAAATGGGCGTGGTGTGTTCTATCTAATAGTGCCCATTGTCCATTTTCTACCAGGAGTAAAGGGAAAGCAACAAGAAAATTCACAAGTTGGTGTCGATTTTTACTTCACACTCCAGCATCCAGGACAGTGCTCAATTATTTAGCTTCTACCAATTTTAAATATTTTTATTATATTTTTCCTTACTGCACTGCTGTGTGGTTAGGCTTAGGATCCCCTAAGGCTTGCTCCGCTTCAGCGAGGACCTTGGGCGAAGAGTGCAATATGTGGCAAAGTGAGGAGTTTTGTGTCGCGAATAATTTTGCACGCAATTGGTTTACTTCTTTTTAAGTTAGTAACAGGACACATCCTGAGAACTACAGGTTCATATGAACTCAGACTTTGAGGGCAGGTTTGATAATATAGTTTATTTTCCTTAAAAGTTTATAAGTTGGGGCTGCAGAGATAGCTCAGTAGTGAGGAACACTTGGCTGTTCTTCCAGAGGACCTGGGTTTGATATCCAGCTCCCATATGGAGGTTCACAATCTGATTCCTTCTTCTGCACCCCTTAGGCACAGGCATACATGTGGTATACTGACATACATGCAGATAAGAATCCATACATATGAAGAAATAAACATTAAGGGAAGTTTATAAATTGTACTTTTATTTCTCCTGCTAAGAAGGAGAGAAAGAATAACATTAGAGTCCTTGTTATTTTAAATTTCATTCCCGTAATGTGTGGGTATAAACCATTTAGCTTATCCAGGGAGAGATTGCAAAAGTAGTGGAAATATTAAGTGTTTTCCCTTGCCTTATTATTAATTCCCAGTATTTTTTTCATGTTACTCAATTGTTTGCTCCCCCAATTAAAATTAGGGCCTCAAATAAGACTCTATAAGGTAAAATTAGATGGGTAAGAAATGCAGTGTGCCCACCCCCACCAGTGTATGTGCTTATCCTGTGTGTGTGTGTGGAGGTGGCCCCTAAGCAGCAAGGACATGGTCACTATTTTTGCCCAGCTGTGCACAGCTTTGTGTTTTGCCTTCAGCTTCATCCAAAGCCTTTTCATTCTGTTCTAACATGTTCCCTCTGGTACTGAGATTACCCCTCTGCTGTGCATTTGGTTTTTGAATTTGTATTCCTCAAAGCGCAGGCTGATGTGTACAATAAAGAAGCTTATGGAATTATTTTGCCTTCATGATAAATGCTCGTGAAAAGCTCAGAGGGATCCCCAGGAAGGTAGTAGCATCTCCGTTTGTGGGCCACACTTAGCAGTTGGAGACTCCATCTAAGAAACACTGACAGTGGCAGCTGGGTTGGGGTTCAGTGAGGTGTGAATCTTTAAATCCTTCACCCAGTTCTTCTTCTCTTGTGAAAGGGTGCTCTTTCACTCCTTAGTAAATATCAGAGCAGGGATGCTGCTGTTTATTTTCCTTTTGACAGTCGGCTCTCATCGCTTTTATTTCGTGGTGGGCAGGTACAATCCCACTGCTCCCATCAGGTGCCTTGACTGGCCCCTGCTGCTTGTTTGCACGTGCTGGATAGTTCAAAGCCTGGATGGGGATGCTTGCTCCTTCTGGCTGCCAATCTGGCCTGTGCACTCTCCCAAGCCTCGCTTTTCCGATGCCAGAAGAAAGACGGTGCTGGAGTTTATTAGCAGGAGCCTCAAGAAGAGGATCATTTTGTGTGTTCTTCAGTAGAGAGATCATTTAGGTTTCTGCATTTTATTTTAAAAGGTTCCTTGTGTTAATTAAGTTGGGCTGTGCTATGAAGAAATGCATGCAGATAAAACACCCATAAATTAATAAGTAAATAAGTATTAAGAAAAGTTGATAAGTTATACTTTTATTTCTCCTAATAGGAAGGAATGAAGAAGAACATTATAGTGTTTGTTATTTTAAATTTCATTGCTGTGATTTGTGGCTGTAAAGCCAGGGATCATCTGCAGAAGTTGTGCTTTTCTTACCATATTATTAATTACCAATATTCTTATTTTTTGTATTAACTCATTCCCCCCCATTAAAATCAGGGTCTCAAACAAGATTTTATGATTTATAAGCTAAAATCAGAAGGTAAACCCACAGTTACTTGAAAACTTTTTGTTTCTCTAATTAATTACAATGTAATCTAATTACAGTGTTATTCAAAGTAGCCTTTGAGACCTGACAATATCCAGCTAGATTATTAATGTCATCTCAGGCTTACATGAGTCTAATCACACAATGGGATTTTGAACTTGTTTAGGGTGGAGCAAAAGGCTCTGTGGTGAATCCAGTATTCCGAGTTCAAGTTGACTATATACTTTCTCGATATTATTAGCTTAGCTCTCCTGCTTTGAGAAGGCTATTATTGTTCCACCATGGAAATGAAGGGTGCAAAACACTTTAGAAACACTCTGCTGTTGTTGGCATCCCCCATTCCTAGTTGGATTTTGGCTAGAATCTGTTTACCACCTCCTCAGAAATGAGCACATGAGTGAATTTCTGCCCGCTAACACACACAGCCTCTCCCCAGCCTGCCCACTAACACACACACAGCCTCTCCCCAGCCTGCCCACTAACACACACACAGCCTCTCCCTGGCCCACCCATAACACACACAGCCTCTCCCTGGCCCACCCATAACACACACAGCCTCTCCCTGGCTCATACAATATGTTTTACTTGTGTTAGCATGCAGCCCTTTCCCTGTAGTCCTTTGGGATTTCTGTATTCTCCCCATAAAGCTGAAGGAAGAAATAAAAAAGATTGTGTGCTTTTTGAAAATATTACCTTCTTCCATTAATTTTTAAAGCATGTATTCATGCACTGGCTATGTATGCACGAAGACATGCATTTATCCATCCATCTGTGCTTAAAATTGTGTGCGTGTGCATGCGTGTGTGTGTGTGTGTAATAACGTATATAAAGCCTTTACAGATTTGACAGGGTGGACAATAATATGGCCTGGTTTAGACCTTGCAGTGTCTTTCTTTGTACTTTTTACGCTGTTGTAGTTCTAACCCCAAGCAGATTCACAGGAAGGCAGAATGAGATTTTCTGGGGGTGAAAATAGAATTGTTAGGTACATGGCCATTTTTTTCAGAAAGGTACTCTATCAAAATACTTAAAAAATTTCAAATGCAAATTTTATTCCTTTTACCAAAATTTTCTCATTTCTTTTCAGAGTGACAGATTTATTTTCCATAATAAACAACTTATAAAGGCGTTTTAGGACTGTAGATGTTTACTCAGTTATTTTTAGTCATTCATATTTTTTGTATCAATTGTTTTTTCTTTGTGTTTCAGGATTTTTAAAAATTACTATTGAAACTTCTACTTCTTTTGACATTTTCAGTATTCATTTTCTATGGCCTGTGTCTTTATCATTGACATGAAACAGAAAACCCATTTTGTTTCTGACAAGTAAGGCAGAATGACTGATTTGTGAAATAAGGTTCTAATTGCCCTATCTTTTTCTCCACGATTGAAATACAAGATAAGGGAACAATAAAGAAAATCACTCTATTAGAATATTGTCAACAAACGAAGGTGCCATGAAGGGTCAGATATGCACACTATGCTGTATGGTGTATAGGTGTGCCTTGCATGATATACAGCAGGCATTTCAAGGAAGGGCACACCACGAAGACCAAAACGCTAACGTCAGTATTAGCAGCACACTCGGGTTTTAAACAGGTGTCATTAGCATCTCTTTAAACAAGATACAGACAGGTCTGCATCTAATGTGTTCATGGCAAGAAGCGCCAGTGCTGTGAACTTCCTAATGAAACTGAGCGCCGTCCATGCTCTGTATTTGCTCCTAGAGCGTGCAGGAAGAGCTCTTTGAATTTTTTTTAATGCGATGTGGGGCTACATTTATTCTTAAGAGTAAGGATTAACGTTTTGTGTGATGTAACCACAGCATGGAGATTCATAAGGCGATTAATATGTATCAGATATTCCTGAATTTACAGACCTTGTTTGCACTCTGCAGTAGACTTCCCTCCTGTTTGCGATTTATTCAGCTGAACTACTTAATGACATGTCAAAGTCAACGTCTAATTCGTACTTTTTTGGATCTTGATACAGCAATAAAGTTTTCTGTGAAGCAGTATCAGTCCTGTGCACTGAGAAACGAAGTCAGGTAGTCTGTATCTTTTAAACAGATTTTCATTTGTGTGTATGTATGAGTGTCTGTGTGCCTATTTCCTGCGTGTGTGCATGCCCTTGGAGGCCAGTAAAGGGTGTCAGGAATTGGAGTTGCAGGGGAGTGTCGCTGCTGGATGTGTGGCTGGGAGCAGAACTGGGGTCCCCTGCAGGAGCAGAGATTACGCTTACCCTTGAGCCCTCTCTCCAGCCCAGTGTCATATCGTTTACCATTCCAGGTGGTGGTGCGAACCTGGGAGGGTGGGGCCTGAGAATGGGGTGGACAAAAGGAAAGTCTCATGCAGTAGCTAAGAAAGGCCACCTGAGTAAGGTTCTCATGAGTTCAAGCTGTCTATGGTCAATCGCTAAGATGAACTGCACGTGACAAAAGCATGTTTTCCCCTAGCGGCACATGAATAACGACAGCTAAAGTAAATTCACTCCTATTGACTACACCTGGGAGAAGCACAACACATTCCAAGAGTAATTCTGTGTTCTGAAGAAACTGAGGTCACAAGACTTGTGTCTTGTTTTCTTGGAGTTTTCTCCCAAGCAGTGAGAAATCTTGCATGACTCCATTCTTGGACTGTGTTCTGACATTGTATCTTAGCTAGGGCATCTATTCCTGTGTTCTGACATTGTATCTTAGCTAGGGCTGCTATTCCTGAGTTCTGACATTGTATCTTAGCTAGGGCAGCTATTCCTGTGTTCTGACATTGTATCTTAGCTAGGGCGGCTATTCCTGTGTTCTGACATTGTATCTTAGCTAGGGCTGCTATTGCTGTGAAGCGACACCATGACCACAGCATCTCATAAAGAAAAGGCTTAATTGGGGTGGCTTCCAGTTCAGAGTTTAGTCCATTCTCATCATGGCAGAACATGGTGGCGTGCTGGCAGACGTGGTGCTGGAGAAGTAGCTGAGAGTCCTGCTCTTGTAGGCAACAGGAAGTGGTCTCTGTGCCACAGTGAGGGAAGCTTGAGTAAAAGAGACCTCAAAGCCCACCCCCACAGTGACACATTTTCTCTGACATGGCCACACCTGTTTCAGCAAGGCCACACATCCTAACAGTGCCACTCCCTTTGTGAGTCATTTTCTTTCAAGTTACCACACGTTGTATGGCCTTTTTCCCCTGCTGGAAATCTTCAGGTATTTCTTTGGTCAAATATTTGAATACTATTTTTAATATATTTCCAGTCTTTAAAAGTACCCAAATATTATTTTTCCTAGCTCTCTTCCATCTCCAAGTCTCTAAGAACAAAATATCTCATTCAACTTAGAGATCATGTGAAATTACCAGCAGAAATGGTTTGAAACAAATTTAAAAACTTCTTGAGTCTGAACCTCTGGCTGAATACAATCCCTGAATTTTTTTTAAAGGATTATTTGAAGTAAAGGCCTAGTGATATTTCTAACCTTAGCTGATAATAGAGAAACGATAAAAGGATTCTGAGGTCTTTGCTGGTGAACTTGGCAAAGAGAGGCAGTCCAGATGAACAGTGAAGTAGGATGCTTGGATTTGAAAAGAAGGTAATGGAAAGCTAGCTGGTCACCCAAGTGGTCCAAAATACATTGGGACTGAGAATAAGACTTCACAAACACTTCCAAAAGCTGAGATGAATCCTGTCTCACCTCTGCTCCTAGCGCAGACCAATAGCACCTCTATATGACTGCATGGACACATGTGTGTCACCCATTCCTACCGTCAGTTGCAGTTCCATGCCAAGCACTGAGTGTTTTTATTTAACCTCATTTACTCTCCACAGTACGAGGAAGAAAATCATGGCATTCCTCACGCTACTCATACTGTTCTGTAGCTGCGATCCAACAGCAAGGCCAAGCAGCCTGTAGAAGGAGGAGTCTGTTTGGGCGATGTTTCCAGAACACGGGAGGGTCACAGTGGTGACCAATGGCATCAAGCCACAGGTGTCGTGGCTGGAACAGGAGTCTGAGGCTCACACTTTGAACCATGAACACAAGGCAGAGAGAGCTAACACAAAGAGGCACAAGACTTTAAACTCTCAAAGCCTGCCTCCAGGGACGTGCTTCTAACAAGGCCATGCCTCCTAAACCTCACAGACAATACCTAGTCAGTTGGAAGGGAGTATTCAAATGTCTGAGAATGTGGAGGACATCCCACTTAAACCAACACACCACAGGTTGTACATAATACGAAAGCTGTGTTTCCATAAACTCACAGACACTAGACATTAAATTGCTTAGAAAGTAAAACTACTCCCGAGGCAAGGGACTACCCACACTCTGAAAAAAAGAGATATAAAACATTTGAAACATCTAAGAACTTAGTCAACTAATTTTGACAGTTCTTTGTTGCATTTTGTATTGAGCTAAGGTGTCATGTGAACCCTGCCATTTTAGTTCACTGGCTAGCCTAGGTGACCTTATAGCTTCTGAGGATTCACTGTTAGGTTGTAAAGACTGCAGTGATGTTTCTCAAAGTATGCTGGAGGTAGAACAAACCTCAAGAAGTAATAAGATCAAGCACGAATATATTTTTATTCATTTACATGTACCCATGGTTTAGTGGGGAGCAAAAGATGCTTCTCTTATAGTGACAATTAAAACTATGGCAGAATCTTCTGGAAGTATGTAATGTAACAAAAGGAGAGTTCTGATGAACCTGAATTTATATCTGTAAAGTAACTACTGCAGAAAGGAGTTGCTTCCTTAGCCATGAGTTCTGTTTTACACCGCACAGACTTACTCACAGGGTTGCCGCAGCTTCTGATCCACTTTCAGATCCGTTCATCTTAGTTGGCCAAATCTTATCCACTCATTATGGTCCAGAAAGCACTTTGCCTGGCAGATTTCTCTGGCACTTAATGTGTATAGCTCGGTGTTACAGTTATTATTATTGTTTTTTCTGTAGCAGTTAGTTTTCTGTAGACATCTGTCACCTAGAAGGGTTTTGACAAGTTTTCCTGGAATGAAAGGGTAGATAAGTAAATTATATACATAATTAATTTTATAAGATTTTAACCAATTTTAACTGTTTGTGTCAATATTTTTAGATACTTGAAATATTCAAGTAAGGAGTAGCCAAAATCGTGATTAAAATTCTTAGGGTTACTAGAGTGGGTGACTTTAAAGTTAAAGCAGTATCTCGTAACTCAATTTAGGAAATGTTTTTACAGTTTGAAAACATAATTTATTATTAAAGATAGTAAGCTCAGGATTGAACGAATTTCACAGTAAGTATCAGTTGTACCTGACCAAACATTTTTGCATTTTATGTGTGATCATCCCATGTCAGCCTGTTATTTCCTTACACTGTGTGATAAAGTGGACACCAACTGCTTCACCCTGGATTCCTGTGCTGTGTGTGCTATTAACTAGAGTTCAGTAACGGCTTAAGGTGTTTTCTAGAAAAAAATTTTATGCCTTGATATGCAAAAATCTTCATCTAGCATTTTCCAGGTTTTGGTAGATGTGCCCTGCTTGCCCGGAGCCTCTGTCTTGCCATGGAGCAGCACTATTGCCACAGGAGGAAGGTCCCATTCCTTCCTTATTGGTCTCTGTCCCACAGGCCTTGTGAAATCACTGTTTTTTTTTTCTTTAGCTGTGTTTTTTTTTTTATGTCATTTTAAAGGAATCAGCATGGAAAAGTTTAAGTGACAAATGGGAAGGTAAAGGATTGGTGCAGCTGTTTATTTTTATTATGGTGGTGGGGCTTGGACCAAGGGCGTCGTGCACACCCGGCAATGCTCCGCCACTGTGTTGTTCTGGCCTACCCAGGGTGAGTGCATCAGGTAAACAAATGGAGGGGCAGCTGGCAGACCTGAGAGAGGTGGCTGAGCGCAGGTCTCAAGGACTTCATGAAAGAATCAGTGGCGTGGGTGTAGAGGATGTCAGAAGTACATGTGCCTGCTGTTCCAGTAAGCCCTGTAACTGCCTACAATGGCATTGGAATCTATAAACCTGGAAGCTACTGGATAAAAGTTTTTGCTTAGTTGTTTGCAAAAATCATGAATTTCTGTCGTCCAAATAAGTACAACATTTTCAGAGGTCATAAACTCAAAATAGGGTGATTGTTTCTGATGTTTTGCTCTGATGCTAGATTTGTGTAATATTTATTTTTAAACGACTTAGTATGAAATACTGAGAGCCTGTAAATAAGTCTAACCAGTGCAAATGAAGAGAAACGTTTTGGAATGTATGAAATTATCATATATTCCGAGAGTTTAATGCTGTGGGCAAGTGTCATAAATACATGGTTATTGGACACAGATCCAGGGTCCAGTGCAGATGCAGTGAATCGCACATGTTGCGTAGGCCTTGTGGTGCATCATGTAAGATTTATGTTTTATATTTTACTTAATAGAGAAATAGATTCTCCTCCTCTGAAATCTTGCCTGGGGTTTAGTGGACTCTGTACCTTGCAATCTATTCTATTAGCTCCTGTAGTGCCTGGCTTGTGCTCTCTACACACACTGCGGTGAGGTATAGGAGGTGGATTTAATAACATGTAGCACCCGCCCAGCTATTATCCTCTGTGCTCTCTCTTCTCTCATTGTTCCTCTCTTCCCTGCTAAGTAGAACAGGTACTTTTGCACACCTTCTTTGTAACATGTGCTAAATGTTAGGAATCCTGAGATGCATAGCAATCAGGCCCTACTGTTTGCTGCTTGCTGTCTGAACATTAGCTTCTACTGAGTCAGGATTTGCTTTTACAGACAAGCATCTTAGAGCTGGCAAGATGGCTCAGCAGCCAAAGGTGCTTGCTGCCCAGTCCGGTGACCCAGTGCCATCCCTGCGATCTACATTGTGCAAGGCAAAAATTCTACATGTTGTCTCTGGCCTCTACTGGCATGCTGTAGCATGGGCACACACACACACACACAGACACACTCACACATGGTGAATACATGTAGAAAAATTTTAAACATTCACAGTGGTGTATCTCATATAACAGATTACTCAATGTTAACTAAATTTTTATCTATTGATTAATATCTTAACTGAAGTGTCTAGACTAATTGTTGTCCACTGTCTTAACCTACAGAGGTCATTCCCAGTCTAGTTATGAGTAAAGTTAACTCTGAAAAAATCTTTCACTTATTCTGACTGTTGTAACTCCTGCCTATATTCTCAAAATTCAGGAGGCAGGAGGATTGCTGCAATTTCAAGACTAGCCCATGTTTCTTGGTTAAGTTCACGCCCAGCCAAGCCTATAATGTGAGACCCTGTGTGGTAGTTTGAATGTAATTGGCCCCCATAATCTTATAGGGAGTGGCCTTGTTGGTTGGAGGAAGTGTGTCACTGCGGAGATAGGCTTTGAGGTCTCATAGGCGCTCAGGCCACGCCCAATATCTCAGACCATTTCCTGTTGTCTGTTGGTGAAGATGTATGGCTCTCAGCTCCTTCTCCAGCGTGATTTCTGTTCATGTTGCACCAAGATAATAATGGACTAAAGCCTCTGAAAGTAGAAGCCACCTCATTAACTATTTTTCCATTATGAGAGTTGCTGTGGCCATGGTGTCTTTTCACAGCAATTAAAACCCTAACTAGGATACCCTGTCTTGCCCACCCCCAAAAAACTGTTTCACTTGTTCTTCAAATCCTGTAGGCCGTTTTAGGTTAGCTCCAGAATAGCTGTCCCTGGCCCCTGAGTTTAGGGAGGTTTTATGTTTTCCCTCAGTTTGCAAAGTGCTAGAGAAAAGTGGGTTTAGAGACGTGGCTTGCTCTCTGCATGTCACTGGCTGGGGTCTTGGAAAGGCTAACTTAGTATTGGGTTTGCATTCTTTATGAAGGCAGTTCAATTCACGCCAATCTCCAGAAAGAATAAATGTAAATATACACATGTAGTTATTCAGGGACGGCTTTCCTAGTGTGAATGGGGCCCTGAGTTCAGGCATCAGTACTACTACCACCACCACCAAGACAGAACAATCTAACCCAGCCCCAAACCATGGTACCATTCAGACCACCTCGTGCGTGCAATTGGTGACATTATGTGCATTCTTATTGTGCAACCAGAATCACTATTTATAAAACCTTTCATCTTCCTAAATGGAAATTCAGACCTGCTGAACGGTAACCCTCAGCTGCCGCTGTTGTATTTTCTTTCTTCAGGAACTCTACAGTGGTTTTCCAATGAAGGAAGTAGGGCAGCTTCGCTCCCATAGAATACAGAACTATTTTGCCTCTCGTCTTTGTCTTTAGTAACTGTATTAAAACATAATCAAAGAAATAGAATATGCATATCTTAGGTATAAATTTTTTTCTTTAATCTATTTAACATATATTTGATTTTTCATTAGTAGACCTTTTCCTTGACTGCCAGTGTATTGGTCATATATTGGGATAACAATGTTCTACAGTTGGGAGGCATCAAGGCAAATCATTTCAGAAGTGTGCCTAGGCAATTAAATAAATGTAATCCATTTGAAGTTTCAGCCATTTATGTGAAATTAGGCATTTCATTTGATTTCTACCTATGGCTTTCAGAAATTTGATTTACAATTTATTTGACCTAATTTCAGGCTGAGAATATTTCAACAATACAATAATGAGATATTATGTTATTGAAGTATGGTTTAATGAAGTGTAAAGGGTATGAAATGAAATATAAATAACAGGTAACTCTGAGAATATTTGTATAAGTGGCATTTAGTTGCTATATATTTTTATATTTATGTTGTCTATGAATTTTTGTAATCCAGAAAGGTGGTTTTACAAATGCTGAGCATTTTTAAAAATGTAATTAGATGACAGAAATTCTGGTTTATTTTCTCAAATAAATTGGTATTATCAAGCCAGCACTTTGTTCAAGGGAAAGCCTTTCTGATCTGAACAACCATCATTGTAACTTGATTAAGAACTTCACTGATGCCAGTAGGGCTCTTGATGTGGTCCAGGCAGCACAGTGATGTTTGTGTTACTGTTGGTGAGATCCAGGTAGAAGAGTGACCTGTGTGTTACTGTTGGTGAGATCTGGGTAGCAGAGTGACCTGTGTGTTACTGTTGGTGAGATGACAGACTTCCAGCTGCTGAAAACTGTATAGGTACCAGATTGGCCCAGAGGACACAGGAGGGTTGCATTTCACATTGATCCTTTCTATGCCCCAGCATTCAGTGACACATATAGTGTGAAGAATTGAAGATGCGAAGGCGACTAATTAATACACGTGTATTTTAACCAAGGCACAATGTGCCAACCTCAGAAAAAAAAATCAAAAACCTGGAGTCTTGAAACTTAGACCATTTTTCAGAAGAATCTCGTTTAAGAAAACACTGCAAAGCCAAATTTAAGCATTAGTGTGTACTTATAATGAAATTGGAATCACAACTGCTTTTAAACTTCAATGTGGGATTACATGATCATCACAATATTTAGAAAACTATTAAAGCCACTTCAGTTTTAAGCTACTATCTCCATCTCTGATATGTCTAGTGCTTGATTACTTCTACATATACCAATGCTTTTGTAATAAATTTCCACACATTGACTTGAAGGATAGGTAGTCTCTCTGGTAGGTAAGCCGAAATAAAATTGTTCTAATTATTGGTGCCTGAAGTACGGGGAAAGACGCACCTTCACACAGGTGTCGTCAGCAGTGATAACGTTGCTGCAGATTTATGATCTACAAACAGTGGGTTCTGAGAAGTTCTACATCAAAAAAGGGGGAGAGTTAGAAAAAATATTATGGTGCACCTATAACTGTAATTAAATATACATTTTCAACTATGGTCCTGATAAGTCAGGGCTTGTGGTTTGGCCAGGTGTCGATTAGAAACTGCAGCATCCGCTTGTGCTACCTGACGTTCCTTGGTTGGCGTTTCTGAGATTAGCTTTCAGCAGTATGGAGTTGAAACTCTGTTTCTCAGCACTCAGGAGCTGCTTAGTCCTAGCTGTCCTAGGGAGGCATTCGTTTGTCTGCAGGCGAATTAGCACATCTGGAAGACGGTGACTCCGGAGGGCATTCCAGTGCTGGGCGTGAGTGCAGTTCTTAACTGTACCTCCAGGGACCCCCAACCTGTGCTTCCATCCAGCAAACCCAGACTGGGCAGCACACATCATACATGTCCGTGACCGCTGGCTCTCACACCTCGTGTGGTTCCATGCTCTACCCCAGCACGGTCTGGACCTGCACCAGCTCAGTGCTGGGAATGTAGGTGTGCTCAGCCATACCTGACTCCAGATTCACTTTTAAAAATCAATTTGTTGGCACTGTCCAATTTGTTTCTGGGTGCCTCCATTTTCACGCTATCGCTGTGCAGAGATGGCGCTCTCCAGAGTGCTCTCCCTCAGGTTCTTGCCTGAGTGTCTCCAAGTGCTCTGTTCAGGACACTTATGGAGACTCTCAAGTCTTGAAGCTTTTCTTGTAAGAAGGAAAAATAACTCAATTAGCTAAGAGTAATTTCAGTTAGAACAAACTCACAGTCTGGAACCTTGGAACATTAATTAGGCCTGTAAAATCCCTCCCCCCTTGTTTAATGCTGTAACTTGAAACCGTGAGTGAAGTCTGTTTCCTCCTATGGACTTCACACTCTCCCCGGAGCACGTGCAGTAGCTAATATCATGTAAGGATTGCTGTGCTGTGCTATTTATGTGATAATTACAAGGGAAATAGTGCGAATATATTCGGTTCAAATATTTAAAAACATTTTCAGCTTGAATTTATGGATTTGGAACCTTTGATATGAGGAACCAACTGTAATTGAATATATTTTATACCGATTACTGGCTATGCTTCCTTTTATTTTCTTGTATGTTGTTCCAGAGTTTGCAATATAGAATAATAACCCATCACAACGTGCTTTCAAATGATATTGGGACATTTTACATATCATAACTTTTCTTGTAATAATATATTTTCATTGTGTCACAACCATCCATTGTGCTCTATGGCCATACATTTTTTTGGTTCTTAGCTTATTTGGGCCAATGAAATTTCTTTTCCTTCCTTCCTTCCTTCCTTCCTTCCTTCCTTCCTTCCTTCCTTCCTCCTTCCTTCCTTCCTTCCTTCCTTCCTTTCTTCCTTTCTTCCCTCTCTCTCTCCCTCCCTCCCTTCTTCTCTCCCTCCATCCTCTCCCGTCCTTTCTCCATCCTTCACCCCCTCTCTCCATCCTTCTTTTTATATTCTTTCCTTATACAAACTCAGGATGAAATACAGGCAGTTGTGAGGGTTGATAAATTTGTTACCCTCTCCTAACCAGTAGGGCTTCCCTGCCTCCTTATGTCTTAGGTCTGAAAAGCCTGTGTATGTTTTTCCTGCTTTTCTAGTATGGTACAAGATGGAAAGGGCAACCCTTCAGAAGCGCAACATACTTATTTTTATGATCCAATTCATTGTAATGAATGTAATTACTCTAATTCTGAATGTTGAATTTACTTAAACACATTTAAGCAGGTGTACTGTATGATTGTATTTTCAGAGATTTAAAAAATTCTTTATATGAATGCAATAAGAGTATTTGATGTTGTACAAACTCCTAAAAATGCCTATAAAGCAGCTGAAGTTTTCTTAGGCATCAAGATACCGTCTAGATGATTTACTCTTTCTGTGACTGTGTTGGGACAACGTGCACAGTGTTGGGGAATGAACACGAACCACACATGCTGAAATGTGAAGGTTATTTATATTTATAATTTATAATTATAATGCTACCTAGGGGGACCTAGTTAGTGTGCTTGGTGTATAGATCAGCAGCTTCAGCTATGGGCTGATATTCATATCGAGTTGTAAGTATCGCTTTCTAGGTGGGCGTGCATCCTCTAAGAGCTGAGAGCAGGGATTCAGTTTGGAATAAGGAATGGTTCTTCTGCTCTGCTTGTATATCATAAACGTACACATTATTAACTCATTTAACCAACATGCAAAAGTGGAACCAAAATGAATTACAGACTTTCCTGAGTAATAGAGAAAATACTTAGGGAGAATGTGCCCTACAAAAGTAGTTTAACTGGCAGAAGCTCGTCAGCACCTAGAAACATTTATTCTCAGTTATAAATGGCATATTCTCCGCACCGTTTTCATTCTAGTTTTGCATCAATATATCATTTAGACAGAAAGTGCTGACACAGGCTTTTCAGTCCGCGGCAGCAAAGGTATTGAAGGTGAATGTGATTTCAGCTACACAGCCTCCTTCCGTACTGCCAGCGCCTTGTGTTTTATTAGCAGTGTTAAAATACAGTGTTGTGAAAGAGCACAGACTTGCCAATCACTTACACCCTTCAGAAGTATCAGCTCCATCATGGGGGTTCATTTGTCGGTTCTCGTGTCTAGACCTACCTCTAATTGGAGTGTTTTCCTGGGAGATCCACAGAAGTTAGTGTTACCAAATTCCCTATTCATATCTGTTTATTACCACGTGAAATGTATTACTGAAACATCACGTGAAAAAGATGAAATACCCTGTCGCCTCACCTCATCCCATTCTGCTCTTCAGCTAATGGAAGATGCAGGAGCAGTGATGTGCTTGCAGTTTTATGAACACAAAAATCTTCCTTCCAGACAGCTTGGAGCACAATACATACAGTGTTTGTGTGTATGTTGCATGTTGATTCATGCTGCTTGTGCAATAAATGAAGTTGCAGGTGCTCGAGCAATTGTGCATGGACATGATCACTGGGGGCATTAGATCATGGTCATTCTTGGCCTTTTTTAAAGTAATCAATGCAGGATCATGCTTGAATAAGACTTTTATAGAAAACATTGTATTTATTGCTATTTCAGTGGCTGGTAGGTAAGTTCAGTGGTGTGGCAGGTTGGTGACTCATTGGACCATGTTTATACACTACTTAGGACGAACTTACTGTCCTTGTACATATTTAACACAACCTCCTGGTTTCTGGTGTTAAGGATACAAGGTGTCTCTTCCCATCTAGCAGTAGGATGATTTACTTTGAGTAGAAGGTAAATGAACATAGTATGTTTATCTATGTGACTCGTGTGCATGGCATCTAACTTCCTGTGCTTCAGTTCTTCCAGATCTGAAACAGGGATCCGATAGCTTCTGTTCCATAGGACTAGGGCGAGGATCAAATGAGAATACATTCAAACACAGCCATTTTTGACCCCCAGTGAACCCTTCATGGCTGCTGGCTACCATCACACCACACACTACTCCGACGCCACACCACTCCCTTCACGCCACACCATACCATGCCACGCCACATCACGTCATGTCACGTTGTGATTATTGTGTAACAGTCAAGAGACACTCAGCTGATTACTTTTTCTTATTTGTACATTTTTTGTCTGTTTTGTTTTTTGAGACAGGGTCTCTGTGTGTAGCACAGAACTCACTCTGTAGACCATGATGGCCTAGTACTGAGAGATCCGCCTACCTCTGCCTCATAAATGCCAGGATTAAAGGCATGTGCCACTGCACCCCCACAATCCTGGCTCTACTTTTATTAATATATAATTTACATAAGAAAATATTTTGGCTGCCACTTTAATCCAGTCTTACAATACTTCTGTCATCTCCATGCGTATCTAGACTTTCCTCTCGGTTGACAACAGTCCCAGGCAACTACTAACCCACTTCTTCAATACATTTGTCCTTTCTAGATATTTTGTTTAGAGCATTGGTTCTTAACCTGTGTGGCTTGTGATCCTTTGTGGGGGTCACATATTGGGGTCCTGCATATCAGATATTTATATTAAGATTTATAACAGTAGCAAAATTACAATTATGAAGTAGTGGTACAAATAATTTTATGGTTTGGGGTCACTCCAGTACTAGGTACTGTATCAGAGGGTGGCAGCAGCATTAGGAGGGTTGAGAACCACTGGTTTAGAGAAATAGTAAAAAAATCTATAAGCACATGGTAAATGGTCTTTTGTGTTGGAATCATTTACTGAGACTGTTTTTTGAGGTTTACCCAGTGTGTATCTATGATTTGTTCTTTTTTATGACTAGATAGTATATATATATATATATATATATATATATATGTATATCTTATAAATGTACATGATTTTATTAATGCACATATTATTTGATAGTTTTGTGTTTCAAATGTTTATGTAGTATGAACAATACTCCTTTATATATTTTTCCTCAGGCATATGTTGTTATTTCTCTTGGGTAGATGTACAGATGCTGAATTTTAAGATAAATTTATGTTTAGCTTCTGAGGAAGCTGTCACTCATTTCCAAGGCATTTCCATTCCCCCTCAGCATCTGACGGTTCTATTTTCCCCATCTCTGCTCACATAAGACATTTTTGTTCCGGTTCTGACTCTTCTTCTCTGTGTATGAGGTAGGCTGACATGTGTGCTTCCTTTCTACTTTCTCCCCCGTGCACACATTTTTTTTTCCTGAAGTCTCAGTGTTCTCTGGTGATATGCTGAACCTAGCATTCACCCACACTTGGGCTCCTTTCCTCAGTGGAACATTTCTGAACCTTTATTCCCCTCTGCAGTTTTTTGGGTCCAAATCTCTTTTGTGTGCACTTGCTCCAATGTCTCCTCTTGATCCCATTCCCCTCTTCCCCTTGGAGGTCTTCTGTAAGCTCACCTCATGATGAATACAAAGTCAAATCTTAAAGTCTGTTTACCTGGATCCTACAATATCAGGATGGAGATTGGACATGAGTCATTGATGTGCAAAGAATGAACAAGGAAGACCTCTAATTTGGGATGATGTTTGAACTGATATGGTGTAGGAGGTCCTTCTGCATTTGTGTTGCTTTCATTGGTTAAATAAAGAAACTGCCTTGGCTTTTTGATAGGGCAGGACTTAGATAGGCAGGGAAAAGAGAACAGAATGATGGGAAGAAGACAGAGACAGAGAGCCGATGCCATGAATCTCCTGCCCAAGACTTAGAATCTTCCCGGTAAGCCACGAACCCGTGGGGGTACACAGATTACTAGATATGGGTTAAAGCAAGATGTGAGAGTTAGCCAAGAAGAGGCTAGATATAATGGGCCAGGTGGTATTTCAATGAATACAGTTTCTGTGTAATTATTTAGGGTGTAAGCTAGCTGGGTGGGATGGAATAAGGGGCCCTGCACCAGGCGGCTGGGAGCTGGGAGGCGGGACACAGCCCACGCTCCTCACTACGACACTGATACTTGGATAAGATGAGAAAATGGACAAACTAAATATCTGCAGGAAGAGTCTTTGGGACACGAAGATGAACGAAGAGGTCGATTTAGCAAGGACTGTTTTAGACAACAAGAAGGTCCATGTGGAGACAGCAGAGTTGGTGATCTGGAGAAGGGAGAAGGTTGATATGTCAGAGAACCAACCTTGCAGCAAAGACAGCAAGGACACAGAGCAGACAGAGGGGCCAATAGGAATGCTTCCACAGTGAGAGATGCTGGAGTCGACTTAGGGAGCAGCAACCACACAGTGGACAGGGCCTCCATACATATTTTGAAGATACTAATTGTCGAGAGGTTTCTGTCCTGCCTGGTTCCCACAATCATTAAGTCCCAAAGAAATCAGACAGAGGTCTATATTAACTATAAACTGATTGGCCCATTAGCTCAGTCTTCTTATTAACTCTTATAACTTATATTAGCCCATTATTCTAGTATATGTTAGCCACATGGCTCGGTACCTTTTTCGGTGAGGCAGTCACATCTTCCTTGTTCTGTGGCTGGGCAAGGACTGCAGAGGAATGGGCTTCCTCCCTCCCAGAATTCTCCTGTTCTCATTGACCCACCTCTACTTCCTATCTGGTTGTCCCACATATACTTCCTGCCTGGCTACTGGCCATTCAGCATTTATTTATAACAGAATTGACAGAATATAGACAATTGTCCCGTGCCAACTAATTGCTTAAAATTGGTATAGAAACTGTGAATAAGGAAAAAGTTGAGGAAGATTCTCAAGTTTTTGGCCAGTGTAAATGAGCAAAGGGAATTGCATATTGAATCTCTAGAGGCACAATGGTGGAAGGATGGGGAAAATTCGATTTGCTGTTTTAGATGTGTTAGATTTGTGTGCCTATTAGATCTTTGAGACTGGCTGTGGCTTGATGGATGTGTTAGATTTGTGTGCCTGTTAGATCTTCAAGATTGGCTGTGGCTTGACAACTGGAACACAGTCAAGGGCAGGACTCAGGGTGGAAGCTGGGACACTGTTAGGCTATGACTTGTCCTTGAAGAAATCCTTGTTCTGAGAGAGCTTCCTAGGAGGTGGCAAGCCTTTTCTGTGAAGGACCTGAAACACAATAACCTTAAAATTGAGACTAAGGTTTGGACCACCTGTTGTGAATGGAGCTCTAGACAGTAATTAAGGGAAGTGTATTCCAGTAAAAGATTGTTTACAAAAACTTCTAGAGCATGGGCTCAATTTGACCTGCCAAGGATAGTTGAGTGACCTGTGACTTTGACAGTGCCTACAGAGAGAGAAGACCCAAACCTTAGCTTGGGGTTCATTCATACCTAGAAGTCAGGAATAGTGGGAAATCAAGCTAGGAATCTGAGAAGAAGCTGTCAGGGTTTAATGTTTATTTTCTGATATTACTATAACCAACAGATATAAGACTAGGAACTCAAGAGTGTGACCTGCTTACCACTTGCATTCTTCCTTACTTTGCCTGCACTTTTAAAGGGACTAATAATTTGTATAATGCTCCAGATAGGCAATATTCTAATCTTTTTCATGCACAGAACATCTCTGCAGATGTGTTAGCCACTCTCTATGCTTATTGGCATTGTGTCAATGCTCCCAACTCAGTAGACATTTGAATGTGAAGTTCAGATCACGATGTTTAGTTGGTGTTTCCAATGTGCTTTATTGAGGAGTATTCTGATTTGTGTCCGTTTGCTCAAATGATAAAGTTGGAGCTTTCTGTGCCTGAATATTTACATCCTCTTTCTGTTGCTGGTATCTAGGTTCTTGTCACAGTGTAATGGAAAGAGTTCAGAGGAACCTTGATAGTGTCCGTTTCTTGAGGCCTTTGAAATCTTTGTCAGGGAGTACCATTGCACATTTTCTTAGAGTCATCTTTGCAGGCACCACACATGAATCCAACTCAGCCCTTGTTGGTGAGCGGAATTGTATAGGTGTCTACTGTCTTAGTGCAGACAGATGTCTGCTTAGGTATTCCCATGAATTCTGATTACATGTGTATGTCATTTTTGGAGTTGTTCTGGCAACCTAGGGCTGGTTTAATGTTTATTGTCTCATATATCATACCTACAGATGTGAGATGAAGTAGGAATTAAGAAACTCACACATGTATGTATGTATGTAGCTGTATGTGTGTCGGTGTGATTGCTCTTTGGAGTTCAGACACCAGATTTGGTTTTGAAATTTTTGCATTGCCTACAGAATAACATTATGTATCAAGAACTTGCATTATCATAGGTCACTGAATTAATTTAAGAAATACCAATTGACATCATTCCTTTAGAGAATTGTGGGCTGCTGTTTGAAATACCATCTTTGTCAAATGTGAAAATTTAGAATAAATTTTATTTATAGAATATGGGGCCCTTCTGAATGAAGTGGTGTTCTTTCCCAATCCCAGGGATTTCAAATGGACTCCTTCCATCTCATCAAATAGCCAAGTGTTCGCCTCCATTTACTGTTGAGTGTTAGTTCTACATGGAAAGGGAGATTTGACAAAGGCCTTTACAGCTTTTAGAGGTGTGTTCAAAAGCCCTTTGTTATTTGTGAAAGAAGGCAGCCATAATTAGTATTCCTTATGTGCTATTGTATTTGAATGCATTTATAGTCTGTCAAATCTAATGTGTTTTAAATGAGATCATTAGGCAATAAAGTTTTTCATTGTCACCACAGTAGTGACTGTGCCAATCCTTTCTGCCACAAGGCTCTCAGGAATTCAACTGAACACCCTTGACATCCCAGCTCTTAGTGGTTCTCCAGTCAATTGTCCTGCACTGAACTCCGTTCCTTGGTATCTTAGATATCTTCACAGCACAGTTACAACCTTTGTTCTTTAAAGTACTGCGGCAAGCACAGTGAATTTAGGAGGCCATTGATTTTCCACCCAAGCAGACAAAGTGCTATGAGCTAGGGTAGTGAAGGTATGGTGGGTGTAGGCTTTTATGATCAACTCTGTGTCGCCTCTCAGAAAACTAATTAGCAGATTATTTGGGGTTCTTCCAAGTTTGCATTAGAATAACATGTAGGGTGAAATATGTAAGCCATTCAAAAATTTCAAGCTTCCACAGCTGATTGTTCACAAATATTTTGCATTTAGATGTAATGACAATTCTATATGCAAAATTCAAGCTAAGTTTTTTCCTCTGTAAATATCCTAATTATTATGGGATGTACAAAATAAACAGGCAAAACACCTGGCTTTCAAGTTTGTAATCTGGTATGAAAACAGTTTATATGCCTTAAAATAGTGGTGGATATGTGGGAAGTATATTATGTACATGTATGGATTTTCCAAAGGGGGTAGGAAGATTGACAGCAAGAGTTATGGCTACAATAAGGAAGGACTTCTCAGAGGTAATGGTGTTGATGGAGAGAGGGTCCCTTTGTTTGTCCCGGCCGCCCGGCTAGCTTATACCCGAAATAATCACACAGAAACTGTATTAATTAAATTACTGCTTGGCCATTAGCTCTAACTTCTTATTGGCTAACTCTCACATCTTAATTTAACCCATTTCTATTAATCTGTGTATCTCCATGTGACTGTGGCTTACCAGCAAGATTCTAACCAGCGTCCGTCTCAGGCAGGAGATCCATGGCGTCTCTTACTCTGCCCTTCTTCCCAATATTCAGTTCAGTCTTCTCCACCTACCTAAGTTCTGTCCTATCAACTAGGCCAAGGCAGTTTCTTTATTCATTACCCAATGAAAGCAACACACAGACAGAAGCACCTCCTACACCATAATGGTGCCTGAGTTGAGCTGGGGAGTTTTGGATTGGAGCAGGAGGATTTGTTCCTGGAGATTGGACATAAGAGCACAAGTGTGCTTGTGGGAAACTGTGTGGGTGCTGTGGGACAGGATGTTCCTCCTGGGATGGTACCCGGAAGTAAGTTGGAGATGTAGATGCAGAACATCGCAACCAATGGTAGCCTGTGTGCTTTTAGTTTCACTTTGTTGGAAGTGGGAACTGAAGGTTTCTAAGGGAAGGAAGGGCTGCTTCCATGTGGGTAAGCCCGAAGGGAGGAATAGGGGCATTAGGGGCCATGATGGTATCCTAAGAGTTTCAGAACAGAGGTTTTCCTTAGTCTTACTTTGAACATGAATGACACGGAATTGTGAATGAATGCAGTTGCTTTCTGAACTTGTTATTCCTATCAGACCGTGAATGTGTGATGTGGGAAAGCTCACGAAGCTGTTACTAACACAGTGGAATGGTAGGGCCTATGCTGTGTTAGCTGTCACCTGTGGTTTCCCTAATTCTACTGCTTGACGTTGTTTTGACCTGTGGGGAGCACCTAGTTCATAGTTTACCATGTAAGCAGCTTAACATGATGACTTTTCCTCAGTTGTCTTGACCAGTACTTGCTGAACCTGGTGAACAGCAGGCATTGACTCACCAACATGCACATGCAGCCTGTATTTCCAGGACTGGGACAGGGACAGTCATGTCGAATGTATCATTGGAAGGGACAGGATTCGGGCATTTTTCATTAATTAGTATGAGAAGTATAGTGAAATTTAGAAAAGTGTTTGTTATAACTTTAATCATTTCTACTTATTTTTTATTACAGTCCTCTAATTCTTTTGTATAAGAATAGCATTTGTTTTTTAAAAAAACATCTTATTCAGCTTTGTATTTTTAGTTAAGCTTTTAGTTGAGCACAGATCTCTTTCTTGTTAAGGTATATGCTCATTAGAGGTAGAAAAGAAAATTAGCTGTAATTGCCTTTGCTTCCCCCAGAACAATTATTATAGGTTGACAGATATTTGTTGAATAAAAATACCATCCTTAGCATTCATGCATAAACATTCACCAGCAAATCAGAATTGTATTTTATTTTACAGGCTTAATTTTCACTCATGACAGAGATTAAATTTAGAGTAGGCTAAATCTTTTAAGATTTCTCAACAAGATAATCTTTCTATGACATAAAATCTTGAACAAGTAAAGCAAATATTCATTCGAAAATGTTTTTTACAATTATGTTAATAGTTGGTGCTTTGGATACAGCTCAGTTTGTGGTGTGTGCCTGGTGTGCATGAAGCCCTAGGGTCAACCATTTCTAGTGCCCCATGAATCCAGTATACTGTGTATTCATGAAATCCTGGCACTGGGGAGGTGGAGGCAGGAAGATAAGAAGTTCAAAGTCTTTGGATAAGTATGAAGTGTAGGCCAGCCTCAGGACAAAGAGAAAGAAAGAAAAAGAAATATTGATGCAAGCATTTAAAAAAGTTAACTAAATCAAGAAAAAGGGTGAATAAATCAAAATAAACCATTTTCTCCGGAATGTGTGTGAGGAAGGTTTATCTGTGTAACCTCCCCTTCCTTCTCCCCTTCAAACATGATAGGGAAACTATGTTAGCTCTGTTGATAACTATGGAAACTAGAGAAGTAAAGTTTAACAACGATGCTAAGAAATGTTATTAAAGAGACTTTGTATTTAGAGAAGAATTGCAGTTGGATCTAATGGTGTGTGCCAGGGCAGGCTGGCAGCTCCTGCTCAGCCTTGCTGTCTCCACACCCCACATCCCCCACATCACTGCTATCTTCCTGCTCACCCTGCAGGTGCTTCAATGCACGTTTACCACTGTTTGATGGGGGAAAAATGTATTGTCTTTAGAAAGACAGATGATTGGACACCTAAAAAGGCCCTTAGAGGAATAATCAAGGACATTTTAAGGGACAGTCGTTACCTTAGAAATTGCAAGAGTCTGAGAGGGCAAAAATGAGGGGAGAGGATGGTCCAGTGGCACGGCATGCTAGCTTGGTTTTTAGGGACAGAGGTTCTATCTTATTGGAAGTCTGAGGTGACATGCTGTTAATAAATCATCCCCCCAAGAAACTACTCATTCTTATTTGGACACGGGGTCTAAAAGAGATGAAGTAGCTTGTTCACTATTGCGATCATTATTGATCGGCAGACCTGTAAGAGAGAAGTCTTTAGTTGTAGTCTTGGGCGCATCCAAGTGCAGGTGGATGTTATTTACAAATTCTCTGGGAACTAAGTGATGGGGACAAAATGCCATTTCCCATAGAGAGTTTACTCCTGAGAGCAGTGGCAGGAGCCAGGTCTCACGTAACCAGTGATTACAGATAAAGATGCCATCGGAAAAGTAGCAAATAGGAACAGAGATTTTAAAGATTGGGTTATCAAGAAAGCCATTTAGGTCTTTGTATACTGTAAAGTTCTTTGTATTTCTTGTTCTGAACTCATAAAACTTCTGGAGTTTTCAGAGTGGTGATGGACCTGGTATCTTTTATCCTGAGGCCACTCCTGGTGGATCTCTAGAAAGCTTCTGCAGAGGGCTGATTGCCAGAACATTTACTCTTGATTGACAGTTTGGAACTCTGAGTTCCATCCCTCAACCCCTGGGGAATGGGAAGGAGTAGGAGACTTGCCAATGATTTAATTAATTATGTCTGTATAAATGAAACCTCCACAAAACAGCCTTAGGGTTTGTGGAGTGTCACAGTTGGGAGAACACACTCATGTACTATTGTTACTAGAATTTGGGAGAGATCCTCTCCTGGGTTCTTAATCTCATTAATAAAATAATTTAAGAATGGACTCAAATGAACAATCAAGGATAATTCTGTAACAGTTTAAAAGAGAAAACCACGAGGCCAAAATCTCACAAATCCCCAAATCTCACACGTGCCCAGAGGAGGAGACTGGAAGAGAAAAGGAGAAAGCCATTTGAGCTCACCACGTAAGGCCTTTAGAGAAAGAGCCTTTAGACGGGGGCCTTAGACAAAGAGTGGGAAAGACCAGAATACCAGAGACGCAGATTCAAGTTTGGCCATCTTAAGGATAGTCTCGTTTTCTTGAGGGTTGATCCCTTAGCCATGTCATTGACCCTGTCCCACTCAGGCTAGAGATTCTATTCTCTTTACTGGAAAGAGTATCCCCTTAATGGCCATTTTCTGAAAACATCGGTTTCTGGATGATGTGGTTAAAGCATTTACAGTAACAGGAACATGGGGCTCTGTATGTGACCATGGAGCTTAGGGAGGTAGGGAAAAGAACATGTGTAGTAGAGACTGGGCTTCACAGGGTGATGTTCAGGGCCCTGAACCTGCGTCTTTCATTGTGTGTGAGACACTGCCAGAGTGGTGGCCAGTGAGAGATCTTCCCGTGTCCACAACACCTTTGGTCCCTCCATCCAAAAGCTTTCTAGAGATGCTTTAGGCTTTTAAAACCTTTAATTTTTTGGTGATAATATTGCTAACAAGAAAACCATGGGATGTATTGATAATTTAAAAAGATTCTGTAGTAGGCAGTAGGTTCCACATAAAACCTGTCAGACTGGCAACTTTATATGGTCAGCTTGTAATGGTAGTTGAATATATTTGGTATTCTCTTTCTTTCAACTTGTGTCCGAAGTTAGTTTCACTCTTCATGTTTTCTACTGTGTGTGTCTGCATTTGTTTTCTTTCCCCTTATTTTAAAATGTAGTGCCAAGAAATATATACACATGGAAATAAAAATCTAGCCCGCTAATCTCTTCTTGTTCTGTTGCTGAAGTCAGAAACATACATTTTCCAGATTATTATCTATTGCCATGGAAATTGTTTTGTTATATTTCAATTTCACTACAGGGACGAACAGCGGGAGCTAATGGACCATAAGAGGGGAATTTGCTATTTAAATAATGATTATTCTTTATATTTGGCTAACATGGGACTGGGAGAGTACAATTCCTCTGTCACACAGCATGAGAAGGTAAATGGATCAGAGTTAGAGATAGAATTCACCTGACAAAAGCATCCCATGAGTCAGAAATAAAGTTACCTACTCACAAGGAAAAACTGTGAACTGTATTGGTATTGAGCTCCAGTTGCTATGTGCCTGGTTGAGTTCCCAAGAAGCAGATGCTGAGTTGTAAATTCGGGCCAC
This sequence comes from Ondatra zibethicus, assembly GCA_004026605.1. Taxonomy (NCBI): domain Eukaryota; kingdom Metazoa; phylum Chordata; class Mammalia; order Rodentia; family Cricetidae; genus Ondatra; species Ondatra zibethicus. The sequence goes on from PVIU01019612.1 coordinate 31,808, forward strand.
ATGTCACATGATCATGGGGAAGGGAAGGGCAGAGACGAGATTAAACAGAGGAGAAAGCTAAGCTACAGTGGGGTCAACAAAAGCCCAGCTAAGCTTGGGGGGTGTCTCTGGGGATAATGTGGCTTTCAGAGTTGTCTCAGATCAGCCTGCTCTGTCTTAGGAGGCAAGATGCACAGTGCATGGCAAGTGTGGCCATGGTCCTCTTGCCTCTACCTTCCGATTGGGAATACAAAGGTACATCAGCCCATACAGTTTATGCAGTGATGGGGATGAACCCAAGACTTTGTATGCCCTGCAATTACTCCACCAGCTGAGTTACATTCCTAACCTTTTTCTTTTTTAAAAAAGTTGAAAGTATAATTTTTTCATACCATATATTCTGATTGCTATTTCCCTTCCCCTATCTCTTCCCAGATCTTTCCTTCTTCCCCACCCATACAAATCTACACTCTTTTTTCTCTCTCTCATTAGAAAACAAACAGGCATCAAAAACTAATAATAATATTAAAGTAAAATAAAACAAACCAGAATAGGACAAGCAAATCAATGGGGAAAAACAAAGAAGAAAGGGAAGAGACAAAGAAAAAGCATAGGAAATACAAGCACATGCTGAGAAATACACATTTGCACACACACAGAAATCCTATAAAAGCAAAATCAGAAACCACCATGTATAAGCAAAAGATCTATAAGGAAAAAAATCCCAGACAAAGCATTATGGGACAAAAAAAACCCAAATCAAAAACAAATAAACCAAAAACCATAAAACAAATCAAAATAAAAGCAAAACAGCAGCAACAACAACAACAAAAATACCATGGAGCTTGTTTTATATTGGCCGTCAACTCCTGGGCAGGAAATATCGTACTCAATATGGCTACTTTAAGAAGAAAGTCTTTGTGTGTTTGTATTGTGTGTGTGTGTGTGTGTGTGTGTGTTTTATGCCTCTGTGTATGTGTGAGCATGGTCACACACTTGCCACAGTGAGATTGTAGAGGTCTTAGCCTCCTGCCATGTTTGAGACAGGGACTCTTGGTGAGATAAACAATAAACAATTGGTGAGTTGGCCCAAATGCTTCTGGGGACTTTCCTGTCTCCACTTTCCATCCTGCCCTAGTAGCACTGCAGTTACAGAAGTGAGCTGCCAAGCCCAGCTTTTATGGTTCACATCAGCATTTTATCCTGGGTGCCATCGTCTCTCTCCAAAAAGCACTTTTTGGCCCTGCACCCTGCACCGCTAACCCCAGTCAACAGGTTGGCTATTTCTTCTGATCTTCCTGAAAACTTCCAATGACCTATTAGTGCCAGCCAGTGAGACGAGCCGCAGGCATGTGAGGGCTACGTATCCGCCTCCTCCATGACTCTCCTCTTGATAGTAAGTGTGTATGAACGACGGAAGTGACTTCGCTTCTCAGCTCACATCTGGTATGGGCTATGCCTATAAAGAAAGTCTCAATTGCAAATTGGGACTGTTTGAATTTTAGTTTAAAAAATATTATTCAATATGCAAAAAAGCAGAATAATAAAATTTAGAACAATAAAGTTTAGCATGAGATTCCTTTTGGAATATGATTACAACTTCACAGTATGTCCTAGCAATTTCTTCCCTGAGAGATAGTATCTGAATAATCATCTATACCATTAAAGCTGTTTCCCCCTTGCTTTCCTTTGTGTTTATTTTTGTGCAGCTTGATAAGCAAGAGCTATTAGGATAAAACAATTTCTTTGCGGACCCTTCTTTATTGGCTTGCAGTAATGAGAACTGTTATTGTGTCCAATGGCTCTGTGCTTTTATTTTTGAGTAACAAAGTGTTCCTATTTTGTGACGATGCCATGGGAAGCAGGTTTAAAAGCTGGCTCTAAAGGATCTGTAGCTCTGAGGGCTGTAATTTAGAATGGACTCATGGTGGTTGGAGGAAATGAGCCAGAGTTAAAAGCCTTTTCTGTGCCGTTGCATCTGTAACCACCGTCAAAGCGCTCTGCGCTGCATGTCACAAGGAGGCCTGAAATCCCGTGTGGAAATCCCATCTGCAGGGGCCCCCTCGTTTCTGAAAACAGTTCTTTTATTCTTTGTTTGAACAAGAAATACAAATACTACTGTTTTCTTACTTTGCAGGATGACCTATAGGCGTATGGATTCTTTGGCTATATTTGAATAAATGCTATAACATTAAAGCAAAATCAAATTGACAGTGGAGTTGAGACACAGACTTCCTGTGTTATTTTGGTTAAATCTTTTTCTTTTTGTCTTTTTGTTTGTGGGTGAAAAAGGTTATCAATACTTCTCTTTCTTTCTGGGGGAGAGGTTGTTTCATATCATTCCTCCCCAACTCCCCTCTTACCCCCCCCCCACGTCATCCAGTTCTCCTCTGTTCCTCTTCAGAAAGGGGCAGGCTTCCCATGAGTATCAACAAAGCATGGCATATCAAGTTGAGGTAGGGTAGGACTAAATTCCTTCCTTTGTATTAAGGCTGGGCGAGGCAACCGTTAAGGGCAGGCTGACCTTGCTGCTAGAAGTCCCACAAATAGACCAAGCTGTACCTTTTTCTTATATGCAATTCACTTGGAACACAAATACAAGAAATAAAATACTTAATAAATTCAGAACTAGTCCCTAAAGAGTTCTACATAAGGACAATGTATATAATTGATATGTTTGCATATTTATGTATGTACATATACAGTTATGCATACCTACTCTATTTCAAATGGAAAATACCATGAATGAAATATTAGTCTTACCATAGGTGTTCAGTTAATGCTTGAATGAATGATTACAAGACGAAAGGCTATAGGCTTGTGTACACTGCGTACAGATATGGATTGCTCAGAGAGGAGGCATTTACTTGGTCGACATAACCTGTTGTCTGCAGCTAGTGATGATGTCATCTGGAGTGACTGGTCAGCTATCTTCTGTTTTTCTCATGTGACCCTCCTGAACTGAGGCTGGCCTCTCACTGGTTGGGTAATTAATTGAAATGTGCAGATAGTTCACTAGGAAAGTCGCGTTTTAGGTGAAAGTGATTTTGTTGTGGAACCAGCAATTTCTGTTTTCCCTCCTCTTAAGAAGCTCTCTACAGATCATTTTCTGTCTCATGATAGCATAGACTCAGTGGAGTGAAATGAATTTTAGACGATAGGAACCATAGTCACTTAGGCCATTTTCCTCTAAAAAGAGGAAGATTAGTCTGGGGAGCAGGTTAATTAATCGTGTATTTGACTGCAAAGGTGTGAGGCACTGGGCTCAGTCCTCAGCACCCATGAGAAAAGCCAGCCGTGGTGACACACTTGTAAGCTCAGCCCCAGGGAGGTGGCGGCAAGAGGATCCCCGGGGATTGCTGGTCCGCTAGCCTGACTGAATCAGCATGCCGTAGGTTCCAGTGCCGTTGTCTGAAGAGGCAAGCTGGATATTTGTCTAAAGTTACAGTGCCTGAGTCTGAGTTTGACCTCTGGGGTTAATAGCTCCATTTGACATTATACATTTTACTTACTGTATTATTTATCTTACCTGAAAAAAAGAACGATTTCCAGGATTGATGGAAAGCCTCCTGTAATGCCGGTGAGTTTCACACAGTAGGCATTTATCCAGTGTTTATTGATAAATGAAGGCTTCCAGAACTCACCTAACTTTCTGTGACGATTTTTCTTCCAGTGTACAGTGTCAATATTCAGACGTACATTTTATCCTGTCAAATACTTTGCAATGTTATTTTGGTTAAATCTTTTTCTTTTTGTCTTTTTGTTTGTGGGTGAAAAGGTTATCAATACTTCTCTTTCTTTCTGGGGGAGAGGTTGTTTCATATCATTCCTCCCCAACTCCCCTCTTACCCCCCCCCCACGTCATCCAGTTCTCCTCTGTTCCTCTTCAGAAAGGGGCAGGCTTCCCATGAGTATCAACAAAGCATGGCATATCAAGTTGAGGTAGGGTAGGACTAAATTCCTTCCTTTGTATTAAGGCTGGGCGAGGCAACCGTTAAGGGCAGGCTGACCTTGCTGCTAGAAGTCCCACATTATCATTAACATAGCCATATATTTATTATCTACAATTTATATACTTTATTTTTAAAGATTTACTTTTAT
>PVIU01019613.1:0-36076 GCA_004026605.1 Ondatra zibethicus
CTTGGGACAAAGGAGGCCCCCTAGCAGGGGACTCGCCCTTCCCCCAAGGCCTCAGCCCGGGTGGGCCGAGCCCAGGTGCAGCCGGGACAGGGTCCAGATGAATCAGTGGAAGCTGGTTATGCGAGGTTCCCGGACCCAAAGGCAGGCCTACTGAGGGTTGCCCGCTCCTCTCTGCTCGGCTCCGTGGGACAAAGGAGGCCCCCTAGCAGGGGACTCGCCCTTCCCCCAAGGCCTCAGCCCGGATGGGCCGAGCTCAGGTGCAGCCGGGACAGGGTCCAGATGAATCCGCGGAAGCTGGTTGGGCGAGGTTCCCGGTCCCAAAAGCAGGCCTACTGAGGGTTGCCCTCTCCTCTCTGCTCGGCTCCTTGGGACAAAGGAGGCCCCCTAGCAGAGGACTCGTCCTTCCCCCAAGGCCTCAGCCCGGGTGGGCCGAGCTCAGGTGCAGCCGGGACAGGGTCCAGATGAATCCGCGGAAGCTGGTTGGGCGAGGTTCCCGGTCCCAAAAGCAGGCCTACTCAGTCTCTGTAATTTTCAACATTTGGGGGATACTTGATCTACTTCCTAATTACTCCAGTAACACTCACCCTTCTCTAATCCCTGTAGTACTGCTGATGACCAGCTCCATCACTGCAGGACTATAGGTCTTCTCCTTTTTTCCCTCTGGGACCATCTGATCACTCACTCCTTCTTCATTTTTAGACAGGGATATTATTCTTAAAATTATTTTATTTATTTTTTTATGTATAATTTATTATTATTATATTAAAATTACACTTTTCCTTTTCTTTTCATCTAACTACTTCTAGAATTTTCTGCTTCCTTTTGGCCTCTGAAGAGCCTCCTTGTCCACCAGCTAACACTAATGTTTCACCTTATCCTCTTCCAGACACCCTGGTTGCCCCCAAATGATGGGACACTCCCCCTCCTTCACTTGCTTCCCATCATTCTACCATTAAGGTCCTTCTTCAAGACCTATCTCCTATGCTTGTTGCTCTCAGTACCATGTCTCTTTAAAGAATAGACTAGGTCTAAAACCTATCGTGCAATGACTTCTTTTTTTTCACATTTAATTTTTTATTATTGCATTATAAATAGTACCATTCAAAATTTCCACCTCCTCTGCTCCTCCCATTTCCCTCCTGCTTCCCCACTCCCCCTCCCCTTTTCCCCTCCAGTCCTAAGAGAGGGCAGGTTACCCTGCCCTGTGGGAAGCCCAAGGCCCTTGTTATAGATAATATTAATTCCATTTACTCTCCCTGTAACACCCCTATCTTGCCTGTCCTAAAGCCTGAAACCTCCTACTGCTTGCTTGGTCCAGGACCTCAAGATTATTAGCACAGCTGTCCTCATCTACATAAAGATGCCTGACTATTCTCTCACATCATGACTTCTACATCCTCACTTCACCCTTCCGGATCACAAGGACACATTCTTCACTATTTCTTTAGACCCAGTTTCCTATGACCTCTTTGAGTTCACCTGGGAGTAGCCTGATAGAATAACAGCAGAACACTACTTCAGCTTTCTTGGACTGTCTTCTCTCAAGGGTTTCATAAATAACCTTTATATTTTTAGCCAGGCTCTGTCTGCTCACTTTTCTTTTGTTTTTTGACCTATCTACCAGCTTCTTAATCCAATATGTAGAGTTTTCACTCCGCAGCACCTCACTGTAACTGTCATAACACACTCATCAAAATTTTAACTTTCTTGGAAGCAAGTGATATAGAGTCTCCCCTTGTAAAGTTCAACCCTCTGATCTGCAGGTCAAGCATCTAGGTGGTCTGTTATCCTTTAACAGCCTTGATTTCATTCTCTATAGCAGAAATTACCTGCAATCCCTCAGACCTTCAACCACCAAGGAATAGATTCTCTTATTTCATGTCCCACTGGGGTACCTCAAAACCTAGATTTCAAACTTTGATCTTCTTCCCCATACACTCTATGAAGCAGCAAATGACCTACTAATTAAGCTGCTATACCCTACTAAGTCTATCATACCCACGTTCTCTCACCTCTGAGATTTGGTTCTATAGGCTCCTCTCTGGATCTCCCAGACCTTGACTAACACATTGTTGTGGATATTAGTTTAACTATGCAAAGATGTGTTATATTTCTTTATGTGGAGGAATACGACTTTAACTATGTAAAGCCTTATCTGAAGTCTCTTTATTTGAAAACTAGAATTTAAAAAATTATGTATCCAGAAATCCTGTTTGGACATTTAAATTTGTATTGCATATAATACATATTGTTTCTCTAGGTCAACATAGTATAATCTCTCAATATAACAGTGGGTAATGTTAGTCATACTAATAAGATATAAAAAATGTAAAATGTATGATTGTATATTCAAATTTAATTTTTAAACCACCAAGAAAGCAATAGTCATTCAACTAGTGGATTTAGTATTGTGAGTTTTTACTGACCTAATATCTTAGGGAATATTTGTCTTGTATTAATTTGCCAGTTAGTTATCTTAGCTTTCATGGATGGGCAAAATTTTTCCTTCAAGCTAATTTTTCTTTCTGAAATAATCAATAATTAATTTATATGGTCTGTTAGAAGGTGATAAGAAGGTAGAAGGAATAAAAAATATTGAGTGAAATCACAGATGACAAAGTCCAGAATTCTGCATAGGTAAAAACATTTGTAGCCTTCAAGATAAAAGTGATGCTTGAGAAATGGCTTGACAAACCTAGTTAACAAAGTTGCATTTGGGCAAATTATACGTCTGGCAGAGTGAACAACTGAAGCATCTGTCTAGAGTTCAAGGAAAGAAGCCAGTGTTGGCATGGTAGAACAAGCCGGAAAATTTGGGATTAATTCTCTGACAAATAGCAGGGCTTTTATGTTGGACTTAGAAGACACTGTTGTAGGAATGAAACTTAATCCTCAATGTGGCACTTTCAAGATATCATCCCTTTAGGAATTTGGTAGATTCTGAAGAATCTTTCTTCATGAATGGGTCAGTGCACATGAACAGTGAAGACATTCAGGAAGGGATTACTTACTTTTTCCATTCGTACATGAGGTGTCCATCTTTTTCCAGAGAAGGCGAATAAATAATAGTAATTCTTTTGTGTAGAAAAGTAATACATCTTAATGCTCTTTTCACTAGAATGATGATTATAAAAATGCTACATTGATACTGAACTCTCTAGACATCAGAATTGTGAAAAATAGACTTCTGCAGTAGACAAATTAGTCACTCTTGGCTGTTTAGATATAGGAGCAGTAAGAGAGAAATGATCATTCAGTGTTTAGTTTCACTGTTCTTTCTACAAAATTTATCCTCCATGTATTTGGCAGTAGAGTAATAATGAAAAAACCTGTTTAAGCTTTAAAAGGATAACCGTGACTGATCTATGGAGAAAAAGAATCTTATTACAAGACAGCAGAGAAATGGTAAATAAAGCAACAAAGATCTATATCCAATCAGTGAAATAAAATCTTCATATAATATGAGTAATTTCCATGTATTTTTGAAAATTTGAAAATCTGTAACAATATTCTTTACTATATAGAGTATAAATATTTAAATAATTTGAGCTCTTTGACCTTCTATCTATCCATTGGTAGATTCATACAAAGCAAGATGAGTTAATATTAATAACATTATGGAAAATCTATAAAAAATGATTCTTATATTATAAATTATGTGCTGAAAGTTATCAAATATAAAGATAATTCCCAAAGTAAATTAATAGTATAACAAAAATGTGTGTCTATTTTTCTTAACGAATCAATACACCACATTGAATGAGGAGTTTAGATTACACTGTGATTAAAGCTTCATATCTTAAATAATATTTTTTGTTTTTTGTTATTTAGAGCAATTTTTAAATTTAAATATATTTTATCATATTCTTCCTTCCCCCCATGTTATCCAGTTCCTTTCCTCCTTTCTACCCACTGAATTTTAAGTTCTTTTTCAGAAAAACAAACTAATATCCCAATACAACATATAACAAACGTAGAAAACAAAATTCAGTATCACCCTCTCTCCCACTTAAAAGAAATACCAGACTGTAGCCAAATACAAACACACACACACACACACACACACACACACACACACACACACTCACTCACAAACTGTGGAGTCTGTCCTTTGTTGGTCAACTGCTCCTGAACATGAGAGTTGCTCTATAGCCCTGGAGTGGTTGACATACCTTGTGCCATTTCATTGGAGAGACCTGATTTTCCTTTCCCAGAAGGTAGAAATGACAGTTTTATTGTTAACCTTTATGTCAATGGTTATGTTTACATTCATTCATTTATTCATTCACTTTTCAATATTAACAAATAAAATAAAATAATAGACAACAAAACTATCATATTGAAATAGGACATGACAAACCAATGGAAGGAATGGAGCCCAAGAAAAGGAATAAGTTTCAGAATCCACTCGTTCATACATTCAGGAATCCAATAAAGGAACTAACCTGTAAGCCATAATATAACTAAAATATTTTCTCTCTTTTATTTAATTTGGAAAAGAGTTTGTCAATCGTGGACTTTTCTCAAAGAACCATCACACATTGCTTCATGATTCTTTGTATGCGATTTTTTTTTATTTCATTAATTTTAGCCCTGTGGGTTTTTTTTTGTTTTTGTTTTTGGCCATCAACTCCTTTTGGTGTGATTTCTTCTTTGTCTTCAGACTTTCAAGAGTGCTGCTAAATTGCTAGTATGAGATAATTCCAATTTTTTTAGTGTAGACACTTATTGATATGAAATTGCCTCTCAGATTTTGTCATGCATTTATTTTCATTCAATTCTAGAAAGTCTTTGATTTCTTTCTTAATTTGTATCTTGATCCATTTTTCATTCAGTAGAAGATTGTTCAGTTTCCATGAGGTCATACGTTTTCTGTTGTTGACATCAGGTTTAATCCATGGGGGCCAGATAGGATACAGGGTATTATCTCAATTTTCTTGTATTTTTTGAGACTTTATTTGTGTCCATGTATGTGCCCAATTTTGGTGAAAGTTTCATGAGGTGATGAGAAGAAGGTATGTGTTTTCTGTTTGAGAGACATGTTCTGTAAATATCTGTTAGGTACTTTTGGTTTAGGACCACATTAACTCCCACATTTCTTTAGTTGTTGTCTGAATGACATGTTTACTATTTAAAGTATAGTTTTGAAATATCCCACTATCTAATTTTGAGGGTCAATATGTGATTTAAGCTGTAGTAGTGTTTCTTTTAAAAATTTGAGTGCACTTATTATTTGTGGCATAAATGTTAAGAATTGAAATGTCCCCTTGAGAGATTTTTACTTTGATGAATATATGTCCTTCCTAATCCCTTGTGCTTAGTATTGGTTTGAAGTCTATTTTGTTAGATAGTAAAATGTCTATACCAGCCTGTTTCTCAGGTCCATTTGCTAAAATATATTTTTCAACCCTTTATTCTGATATTTATCTATCCTTGATGTTAAGGTGTGTTACTTGGAAGGATGAAATCAGTGTTTTAATCCATTCTATTGATCTGTGTCTTTTTATTGGGTAATTGACATCATTGATACTACAAATATGAACCAGATAATAATTGTTCATTCCTGTTTTCATGGATGATTCTCTCTCTCTCTCTCTCTCTCTCTCTCTTTCTGTGTGTGTGTGTGTGTGTGTGTGTGTGTGTGTGTGTGTGTGTGTTTCTCTTCTTTTGACTTTGCTGGTCTGAGATTATGTATTTCCTGTGTTATCTTGTAACTAGTTAACCTTCTAGTGACTTCCATAGTTCTGCTTTTGTACACCATCATTGATTAAATTTGGTTTTATCATGGGATGTCTTTTATTCTCCATCTGTAGTGATTGACAGTTTTTGTGGGCGTAGTAATCTGGACTGACATTTATGTTCTCTTAGAGTCTGCAGCACAGCTCCCTATGTTCTTATAAAGTTTTGAGTCTGCATTGAGAAGTTCAGTTCTATTCTAATAGGGCTGCCTCTATATGCTACCTTTCCTTCACAAAATGGCTTCTCTGGGCCTCCACCTAGGAACACCCAGGACACATGCTTGACCTCAGAAGCTTTCCTTAGTTGTAATTAGTTCTATAATGTCTTTCTTCTGTCATTGATTCCAGAACCACATGGCCAAAGTTGCCAAGTTTTGCCACTTACTGCACTGGAACACAGCACCCTTGTTCAATTACAGCTTCACCAACCTTCTGGTTTTGATGGTTTCCTTACTGCTTAAGCTCAGCTGTCCTGAAACTGGATTTCTAGTCCAGGCTGGCTAACAAATCAGAGATTCATGTGTCTCTGCCTTCAGAGTGTTGAGAACGAAGGCATGTACCACCACACCGGGCTCTAAGGTTTTGTTAATTCCTCTTCACAAGTTGGAAACTTAGCTCAGTGGGATCTTTCCCAGAGGTAGTCACTCCTTTTATTCTATTTCTTAATCTGTTTTTCTCCTTGGAGGAAGGTCTTAGAAAGCTCCATTCTACTCCGTGGAACATCTTTTCTCCTTAAATTGTACATTTTGTATTTTTCCTAGCCCAGCTTCCTCCTTTTCCTTTACAAATCTTCATCAGAGTTTACAGTAGTAAACACACAACAGGGTCTATAATAAGCTGCTTTGAGATTCACTTAGCCAATGCAGTTAATCCAAAGCGCTTCACTTTAGACTCAGGTAGATCTTTTGGACATGGGGGAAAAGCAGTCACATTCATCACCAAAATATCACAAGAACTAACTTTAGGCAACACACAAAAATCCTTCTTTTCTGAAACATCTTGAGCCAGTCCCTCACAGTTCACATCCCTCTTAGAACCACTATCATCCAGGTTCCTACTAATATGGACTATAAAGCAAGTACTTAAAGCATTCAAGTGCTTTTCTAATTTACAGTTCCAAGGTCCATATGCCTTTAAACAAAAACATGGCAAAGCCTATCCAGCAATATCTCAGCCCCTGGTAACAAGTTCTGTCTTATTGTTCCCATTTCTGTGAAGAAACACCATACCATGGCAACTCTTATAAAGGAAACATTTAATTGGGTAGCTTAGTGTTTCAGAGGTTTAGTTCATTATCATCATGACAGAAAACATAGCGGCATGCAGATAGACAGGGTCCTGGATAGGGAACTTGGAGTTCGACAATTTGATCTGCACGTAACAGGAAGTGAACTGTGACACATAGTGCATCTATCACATCAGAGACCTAAGAACTCAACCCTACAGTGAACCATTTCCTCCAACACGGCAATATCTTCTCCAACGAGGCTACACTTCCTATAGTGTAACTCTCTTTGGGGGCTGTTTTCTTTAAAGCCACCACAGTTTCAGTTACTTCTCTGGTTCTTAGTAGAATGTTATGGTTGTGTGTGTCTTGCAGGAGAATATTCTGTGATATTGACGTACCGTATGGTTACTGATTACATGAATGTTCAAATGGTAATTTATAATGTGTATTACATGTTGTATTATAAATTTTAAGCACCTTTCATTCATTGGAATATGAGTTTTAGTAGCTATATGAAGAGTCTGAAAACAGTCATTAATTTTATTCTAAATTTGAGAACATTCATTCATTAAATATGGAGTTATAGTATGTTAATAAGAAAAGTAACCTATTTCCAAAGTGTTATTTTTATGAAGCATATGTTAATGTCTCTGATTAAGTGCAAGTTTGAATAGGGTGTATCATTCATGATTGCTGGCATGTAGTGAGACATTGGTTTCCCATTTAATATCACTGCTGCACAATGTCTAGCTGCAGTGTTATAAATTCTTATGTCGGTCATGGACTTTTCATTAATATTGTGATTGGTTGAAATTGATTTTGAATTGGATATTTATCAAGTGAACTGTTCAATACCAATAATATTGCTATACTATTTTAGTGCTGAGTTGAAGCAGTCTGCCTCTCATGGAATGAAAAGAATGACAAGTGGCCTGTCAGAGACAAGAATTCATTTTGCAGAGTTTGCAAATGAAGCAGAAGATATGAGAATCAACTTCATCAGCAAGTTAACAACCACTTGCTATCATCAGTTCTTTTCATATTTCAGTTGAAATTATGAGACCATAAATAGCATTAAATTCAATTGACTCAAAGTAAAATATCCAAATGAACATATTCTATTTCATTGTTATATTTGTATTCTGGCAGATTAAAATGGAGATGCTATGAGGCACAGAATTCATGATGAATTTCAGTTTCAGAGAGGCAACCATTCATGCTGAGAATCTCTTGCACTGCCCCTACATGCTCTTCCTCTTGTAGACTACCGGTGTTTAAACTTAACAGAGAGAATTGTTCCAAGACATTCCAACTGGACTACAAAGCCATTTCATAATGTTTATATTGAAATATATTAATAACCAACCACTAGTCTCCTATTCTAACTCATTTTTACGCCCTCCAGCATTTACCCCCTAATTTCATATATTCTTTTCTTCCAGCTTTAATAGTTTCTTAATTATTTCATACAACATAATTTGGTTGCATTCATTCACCTACTACAACTCCTACCAGATTCACAGCCCGTCACAATCCAGTCACTTTGTGTACTTTTTCTAACAATCTTGTGAAGTCCAGTTTGTGCTCTGCATATACTTGTGGGAGAGTTACCATCCACAAATCATGATCAAACCCAAAATAGATGGATGTGGGGATGACAAAGCCCTAGAAACCTAGCTGTTATTGGCTGTGATGATACTAGGAAGCCAGAATCAAGTTGATTCCTACAAACTATGTGCATAATATATTACGCGATTTAGATTTAACATTTATACATTCTTGACACCTAAGAAAGAAAGCTATTTAATACCCAAATTATCAAATTAAAGAAAACTATTTGAAGAGTATTAGAAATACTGTTAAGATTCATTTAATAATAATTGCACAGCTCTAATATAGAGTAAGAAAACATTACTGTCAACAAGAAATAATGCTTTTTAATATTCCAACAAGATGAAATCAGCTTTTGCATCAATCTATGAATCTTGGATGTTCCTAATAAATACAGAGAAATAGAAGTTTCCATCAACTGAAAAGTGAATAAAAATTGTTAAACAGATAGTGGAGGAGTCTCAGGTATGTTATCAGGACTGGGGAGAAAATATAGTTAAGGTATTTAAGGCCAATTAGTGGCTTCCATCAGCAGAGTTTTAGCAAAGTTCTAAATATACCAAATATTCTAGTTTGCTTTCTGTCTTTTGTTAAAACATGGATTAAAATGCAACTTGAAAACATATTTATTATACAAATTACAGTTCATCATCAAGGGAAGACAGTGCAGGAACTCAAGACAGGGAACCTGGAGTCAGCAACTGAACCATAGCCCCTTGAGGAACACTACTGGCCTGCTCCTGGCTCTACTTACATTGCTATAAAAAATAAAAGAAAAATTTATTTTGTCATGTCAACATTTCAGAGAGTAATAATAAAATTCAACATTTTGATGATGTAGGATATTATGGCTGATTTCTTTTTGTATTGAGGAAATATTACTTATTTGCGCATCATGTTTTTAATTAGAAAAAAATGCTTCATACTTATGAACTGAAGAGCTGCTTCTGTACAAAATAATGCATAACATAGTTTGCTGGGGGTTGCATTTAGAAATATACATCTATTTATGAAGGTGTGCACACACAATTCCTCATAGGATCCATTCCCTAACATACATGCATTCCCCTAACAGCACATTTACCTCATTAACATGGAGAATTGTTATTATTAAAAGAAGTGAAAACAAGCAACAAAAGAAATTCTTTTGGTGTAAATCTGGATGAATATACACAAAACATACTTACCCTTCAAGTCAACGAACCAATAAATTTGTATGTTGTGACTTCAGAAATATTCTTAAACAGTCCATACTTAGAAAACATCATTTACACACTTCCTATTGTAATAATTTACCTCTTGTGACTAATTTTAAAAAATCATGCATTCACACTCTTTAAAATAAATAATATTTGACAAAAGTTCTTTTTTTTCAAGATTTTCATTCCTAATGCATTCTGGGGAAAATGTGGTTTAAACACTGTGAATATCACAGTGCATTTTAAATTGGGATCCTTTGGCCCTTTACGTCCAAATGACATAAGGTGATGGTAAGAGACATGTTGACTCAGAAATGAGATGGGAGAAGCAAATACCTCTATTTTCCTATCACTGGTGTAATGGTCAAAGGCACTTAAAATTTCTTCAAAATTTCCCAAAGTTGAAGTGATCTATAGGTAATTATACAAATATGCGTGAGTTCTGAAGTGCTGTGGACAAGAATCAAGATCAAAGTCACCTCCACTGATGGAAGAATCTGAGTATGTGATGAGCTGACCAAGCTTTTCTTGGCAGTTTGCTGCATAATGATCTTAGCATCGTCATAAATCTATCATTCCTGCACCTTGACCTGTCCTAAGAATGAAATATGACTTTTTTGTGCTATGAAAGTGTCAAGGCCACATTTGAATGCCTAAACGGGGCAGAAATGGAACGGCATGGAAAACCTCCCAAAAAGGAAGTTCCAGGGTAATTATCTGGCTGTCCTTTTCCATCTGCTCCATTTCCTTGCTGTCAGGCTACTCACATGCTCCTGCAGCAAACTGTCCCAGTAAGTGACGTCTAACAGCGATATGGCAGGTAGATAAAAAGACTGTTAGTGAATTAACTGGCTTATTCTCCTAAACAGCTGTAGTCCTTGATCTTTCCATTTTCTCTATAAATTTATCTGATATTAAATTTATAACTGTTCAGTTAGAAAAGTCAGTTTTATTCAAATGAAATGTATATCACTGGCCACAGCAATCTGTATTTTAGCTAGGAGATTCCCTCATAATGATTCTGTATTCACTGGCCATTTAGCTAAAAATATACTATTTCTGGGAGGATAGGAAGTTCAAAGACAAAGTACAGCAATTTTTGCGTGTATTAAAAATGTTTTAGGGTTCAGGAGATGGCCCAGTCATTGAAAATGTTTGCAACACAATCAACAGAATCTAAGTTTAGATACAATCACCCATGTGACAAGTTGCATGTTATCTTTTATATGTATTTAAGCTAGGTTCCTTAGAGGACCATTTTGGCTTATTGGCCAACAAAATGGCTAAAAAGTGAGATCTCTAGGTTAAGGCAAACACACAGCCTTATAGGAGTAATGTGGAGTGCAGTTGTAACAGCTATTCTATTAGGTATCTTGGCATAGGTGGCAAGAAAGAGCCTCAATTGAGGAATTGTCTCCATCAGATGGATCTCTGAATATGTGTCTCTGGAATATTGTATTGACTGCTAATTATTCAAAGAAGGCCAAGTCTACTGTGAGCAGTGTCTTGAGTTATATAAGGAAGCTAGCTGAGCAGAAGCCTGAAGCAAGCCAGTAAGCAGGTTTCCTCAATGGTCTCTGTATCTGTTCCTGTGCGAGTTCCTACTTCCCTCATGAAAGTCTACTAACCTCTTTCTCCTAGTAACTTTCAGTCAGTGATTTATCACAGCAACAGAGAAACAGATAATCTTGTGATTGAGGAGAATGTGCTCCTTTGAGCTCCTCACATCAGTGCATACAGAGTTAAATTTGTGGAGTATGAAGTGAGGTTAAGCTTACTAATGTAGTATAAGTTAAACAAATCAAGTCAATTCACAAACCTATTTTGTGGTGAGAACATTTTAAACCTACTCTTGACTATTTAGATGTGTTTTTCGTTATTTTATTTCATGCAATACAACATATAAAACCTTATTTTTTCCTAATAAAAGAAGTTTTATATCCTTTCATCATCTTCTTCCATTCCCAAACCCATCTGCAAATGCAACACCATACTAAGTTTTTATGACATGTTTTGATGTGTGATATTCACCTCCTTTCCATGAATAAAAAAAAAAAAAGAAGAAGAAATACAAATGGCCAGAACTCTGATGGTAAAATCCAATTTCAGACGAAGCTTCATCCTCAATTTGGTCCTGAGAAGAATGCTGAAAGGGGGATTATAACACTTTATTCCCAGTGTGTAGACAGAAGTTTCTGTCCTGCCCAGTCCCACAGCAGTTCTGTCCCAAAGAAACACACAGAAACTATATTAGTGACAGCACTATTTAACCTACTAGTTCAGGATTCGTATTAACTAATTCTTACATCTTAAATTAACCAATTTCTATTAATCAATGTATCACGAGAAGGCTGTGGCTTAGCAGTAAGGTTCCGGCATCCTTCTCCTTTCGGCGACTACGTGGTGTCTCCCCGACTCTGCCTTCTTTCTCTCTGCATTCAGTTTAGCTTTCTCACCTGTTTCTATTCTGCATGGTCATAGATCAAAACAGCTTCTTTATTAACCAATGGTAGTAAAACATATTAACAGCATACAGAAGGGAATCCCACATTTACCAGTGTTTCTTAAAGTACATATTGTTGGCCTAGCCCTGGACAAGGTGCTTGGTATGACTCTGTAATAAAGGAGTTCACTGACTCAAAAGAACTCTTTGCAAAGGTATGAGATGAACATGTTGATGGTGGGGTACGTCTACAGAGCAGGTGGAGGAAATGAATTAGGTCTGTGGTTGAGGAGAAGTCTTCCAGTTTAGGAATCATGGGAACTTGAAATCCCTTGTATTTCTGAATGAAATTTTAAACTATTCTGTGTCTCGGCTCCATTTTTCTAATCCATAAGATTTAGATAAAAATAAAGGTAAATAAAAAATATCTCAAATAATGTAATGCATATCTAAGTACTTAGCAGATAAACTGACAGAGTACTCAGTAGATGCATGAAACGCTGACACCAGAGCAATTAAAGCAATGTTCTACTTGTGTTCTCTAAATGATTTGTATCTATTAATTTATCTATTAAAATAATCAAAGTAAAAAAACTTGAATATATCTCTTTAAAATAACAGGCAGTTCAAATTAGTATATTCTTAAATTAAATTGCTCATCAAAGATTCATGTTGTGAAATGCTACATATTTATCTATAATAATAATATTTATCATTGCTTTATTGCACATTCATCTCTAAAGTGTGTTTAAATTGAAGACATAGAATAGGTATGCATATCTTAAATTTATATATATATTAAAGTCAGAATTGATATTCTTAAGGAAACCACTGAATGTAGAAGTTCATCACCTAAATTTTCTTCTGAGTTATTATGAAGTATTTCTATCATTTTCATATCAGAAAGCATCACAAATTACAAGTGAATAAAAATAATTTATTTTACAAAATGCAGCAATGCACAACCTTAATCTCAGAATTTAGGAAACAGGCATAAGGATCTTTGTGAATTCTAGTATAGCCTGGTCTACATAGTGAATTCCGGTACAGCCTGGTCTATATTAGTAAATTACAGGACAACCAATACTACATGGTAATAACCTGACTCTCTATAACTCACACGCATGCACACACACACACACACACACACACACACACACACACATCTCATGAAAATAAATGTACTTTTAGTTTTATCAAAAATAATTTTACCAATTGAGGAACTGTGTCCATTAGACTGAATTGTGAGCATCTTAATGAGGCATTATTTTTTGTGGTTGTTTTCTTTTAGTTTTATCAAAAATAATTTTATCAATTGAGGAACTGTGTCCATTAGACTGAATTGTGAGCATCTCAATGAGGCATTATTTTTTGTGGTTGTTTTCTTTTTGTTTTTTTGATTAATGATTGATGAGGGAAGGCTTAGCCTATTTTAGGCAGAGAGACACCCCCTGGACAACTGGTCTGTATATGTATAAGCAAGCTAGTTTAACAAGAGCCCCAAAGCAAGTCAGTAGAGAGAAGTCCTCTATGGCTCTGTTTCAGTTCTTGCCTCTAGGTTCTTCCTTTGACTTCCTCAACAGCAGAAGTCTGTAATGTGAACGTTTAAGTCAAATAAACCCTTTGCTCCCCAAATTGTTAGTGATCATGGTGTTTTATCATAGCAATTAAAAAACAAACACACTATGAGACCTGGAAAGAGAGCTCTTCAGTTGAGGAATTGCCTCCACAGTTGATATGAGGGTGGTTCTCAGCCCATTGTGGGTACCACCCACGGAGAAAACAAGCTGAGCAAGCCAAGGAGACAGGCCGGTTAGCAGCTTTCCTCCATTCTCTCTGCTTCAGTCCCTGCCTCTGGTTTCTGGCTTGAGTTTCTTCTCTGACTTTCCTCAGTGATGGACTGATGTGGGAATATCAGCCAAATAAATCCCTTTGTTTTACAACTTGCTTTTGGTCACGGTGTTTATCATAGCATCAAAAACCAAGCTATAATAGAAACTGGTACTAGGATGCTGCAGGAAAATCCTACTGCCAGTAGCCTTCAAGTTACCCGCCCACTGGGGCGTGGCCTCTTATACTATTTATGCCAATGTAAAGCGAGTGTCAGCTCTCTTTTACAGCTGCGGTATTCGGTTTCTGTTCTCTGTTCCAGCAGAGGATTCTGATTTGTGAGTCTACCCCTAAATAAATAACCATCTATTATTCTTTAAAAAAAAGATAATTTTACTTCTTTACAATAGAAGAAAAACCATCCTTGTAAAGTGCTATCTTGTAGTTTTAGCTCTACAGCTTTTATAGAAACATTAGGCATTGTTTTCTCTTATTTATAAATTGTGAAATATTTTGTGATTTCATACTCCCTAGAAATTATAACATTTTGTGACCCATGAGGTGTGTCAGTTTAGAGTGATTCAATAGCTTTAAATGTATTACATAATGATAGAAGTATTACAAATAATGGAAAACATAATCAAACAAAAGTTACAAAGTAAAGCCTTGTAACGTCCTTGTTCTTCTCTTCTGAAAAAATGACAACCTAAGGTAGTTTATTTCATCAACCTTTTACTTAGTTCAATATGTCAGAACATGCATGGTACATATGCAGCAATAAAAAGAATTACCTTAGGAATTTAAATTTGTTTTTCAAAGAAAATAATGATTGACATGTCTTTTTATCTCCTGTAGTGATATGAGGAGATTTCTTAACAATTAGTAAAATTGTGGTTATGGTCATCATTAATTGAGAGTGAATTATTAATATATTGAATTAACCCCAGGTATAATTATTCAAATAAAAGATTGAAGTATATTCTTAAGCAGTAAGTGGTATTAGTTTCAAATCAGGTATCTTATAAATAGGTAGTTTTTAGTAACAAAGAATGATTGAAAATGATATTCCAGGGTTTGGGTACACAGTGTCTTATTCACAGTTCTATTGTTGTGAGAGATACCATAAACACAACGACTCTTATACAACAAACGTTTAATAGGCTGACTGACCTTTGAGAGGTTTAGTCCATTATCATCATGGCAGGATGCAGGGCAACTTGCAAGCAGACGTGGTATTGGATAGAAACTGCAAGTTTTATATAGAGATGGGTGGGCAGCAGGAAGAGAGAGACACTGGACCTGGCTAGAGTATTTAGGACCCAAAGTCAACACTGAATGATACATTTCCTACAACAAACATGTTCTTGCTTCAACATGGCCACACCTCCTAATAGTGCCACACCCTATGAGTCTATGGGAGTTATTTTCACTCAAACCGCCAAACACAGTAATGTGGTAATTTTTGAAAACTGGCCTCCCTAGACATTCAACTAAGCATATGACTTCAAGTTCATGCTTTGAAAACTGAATAAGTAGTCTGTCCCATACATTATTCAGGACTTTTTAATCACAATGCATAAAATCAACATCTCCAAACAAATGATGAGAACATCGAGCTTCCCTTTGGGAACATAGCGCTATGTGTACTGTCCAGTGGGGAATTGTCTTATCCTTCAGATTTGATGGTAAGATACTTTAAGAACAACTCTTCAATCTTAAAACGTTACACATTTTATAAACAAAAAATAGAGGATAGATGAATGCCTGTATTGGGCAGAGTTTTCTAGAGTAACATAATTCATAGAATGAATCTCTCCCTACCTCTCCCCTCCACCCTTCTCTTTTTCTCTTAAGAGGATTTAATTTAATGATTTAAAGGCTGTGGTCCAGCTGATCCAATAATGGCCGGCAGGAACACAAGTCCAAGAATTCATTATTTGCTCAGTCCTTGAAGATGATGCCTCAGCTTGTCATCAGTACATGATAGAATCCCAATGAGTACGATCGAAAGTTTTTGAAGGAATGTATTTGCTAGCAACTTAAGAACAAACAGGCAAAGACCAAAAGCTTCCTTCTTCCAGCAGAAGCCATGGTCCAAATGAAAGATTTCTTCTTATCTAAATTAACCTTGGTTAAAGGCATGTAGTACCACCTCAAAAAAATCTAGATTAGAAGTGGATCTTTCTCTTCAAATGAAGCAAAAATCCATCATAGATATTTGCCTCCCCTTTTGGATTTTAGGTTTTTTCCAAATGTAGTAAAGGAGAAAATCAAGTGTTGTCATCAAAATCCCTAAACAAAGGTCATAATTATTTCTGGAATATTTTGTCATTATGTTATACTTTTATAAATAACATATAATTTTAACATTTTATAAATTAATAATTTGAGGGCTGTTTTAAAAATAAAACTTCATAAGGACTTTATTTTTTAAAGTGCAGAACGATAAAATAAACTTACTAAATAAGGCATCTTATATGATATATATTATATATAAGCTATATATAGATTTTGCTTTATATTTTTATATTATAAATAAACTATTAATTTTTAAACAATTGGATTTCATCTTTTTTAAGATGTTTCAGGCTGATTAAAGAGTATTCCTGGTGATCATATTTGATCAAGATTCCTCTTTAATGTGACCATAGTAGAAATGGAATACAGGAATTATTTGTTTGATTTCCTTGTGTACTATTTTTGTCTTCACTCTCTCTCACTTTCTTTCCTTACCTCACTCTTTTTAAAATAAGAGAGTAATTTTATTATAATATAAAAGAAATATCTCAGGGATGAGAGATGTAAATGTGAGCAATCACCTCACAAGAAAGATAATCAACTACTGGAGTTGCACAGGAATAGAGGAGGAAAACCACAAAGTAAACAAGAAGTCAAATGGTAGGAAAGAATTCCTTAGACAAATAGTAAAGTACAAGGTGTTAGGGAGAGCATGCTTAGAACTGAGATGAAAAGGAGACAGGGAACAGTGACATATTTGTGAGTAATTCTAAAAAGCAGGAATAGTTATGATGTTCATGACCACAGCTTTGGGAGAAACTGCGGAAAGATTGAGGATTCTAGTCAGACAAAACCACGTTGCCTCATCATGGGATACCTGTCAGGTAGACTTTTCACAGGGGCTTCTTGCAGTACCCCCAGAAATATCCTTCCTTGTCTGCCCAGAAAGCCAGGAGGAAGCTCCAGTTTCTCAGGTCCTCAATGAGCAATCTCCCCTTTTCTCCCCCCAGGCCATCCCATGTGCCAGTTCTTCCTCTCTTTCAAACTCATGGCTTCTTTATGCATTAAATTTAGTTACATACATAATGTTTATTTACATACATATATATTTGTAATGCATAATATATACTAAAATTGCAAAATCATAAATAAATAAATGTCCAAATCTCTACTTTCTTCAGTTTCTTCATATTACACTGCCCTCATGTCATCAGAATATTAACATGTCATGTAATAACTTGAGAATACCAAAGCCATTGGCTGAAAACACAATTATCCTTCAGAATAGGAATAGAAAGACAAAAAGAAAGAAGAAAAAAATCATTGGAAAATGAGAAAAGCAAGGAGGCCTTCTTGCCAGAATCTGAATAAATTCTCACTTGCTGAGGAGTTAGAAATCTAGCAAAATTAGCAAGATTTCAGTAAAAGCAGCTGACATAGAGATAGTATTTTAAAATAGTGGTTTTCTCCCTGTGAATCATGAACCCAAGGGATTCAAATGACATTTTCAAAGGGGTTGCATATCAGCTCTCCTACAAATTAGGCATTTACACTATAAATCATAACAGAAGCAAAATTACATTTATGAGGTAGTAACAGAAAATAATCTTATGTTTTGGGTTCACCACAAGTTGAGAAACTGTTTTAAATAGTCACAACAGTAGGAACATTGACAACCACTGCTTTAAAGTAATATAGAAGCAGAGTAAAGTCCTGAATATGCACGGCTTTGAGTAAGTCTCATTCCTTTTCTCAGACATCCACTAAGAACCTCAAAAGTGTTGTCTTACAGAAAACTACCCGACCTTTTGATAGCCCTATGGGCTAGTCTTTTACCTTATCTATTTTAAGTGAATCAGGTTTACCTCAGGAGCCCTCTGATGATCTTACATAGGTTCTTTTTGAATACCAACAATAGTAGTTACAAGCCCTAAGATCATTCGAAAGACTATTGTAGGAAACAATAAACTGAAAGTCTTTACTGAGAAGTACACAGATGTGTTCTCCTATGTAGCTTTCTTCTGAGAGACATAGTTTGATATTTAATAAGATCTCTAACTTTTTCATAAAGTACCAAGTCTTGAAATACATTTTAACATTGAATAAAATAATTTTACTTGGCATAAGTGGACAGCCTTAAATCTGGTGGAACTTCGGGATGGCAAAAGACAATACAGAGTGTTCTCTTTCACCTCATAGCAGGCATTCTCACCAGAAACTACATTTGCCTGTCTACATACATTCAGGAATTTTCTACCTGGACTCTGTTAAAGCCATCTTCAATAGAAGGGTCTTGGATAAAAGTTTAGTGCTATACTGATGCATATGTATGATAATATGTCTTTAGGAATCATTTTATTATTATGTTTGTTTAGTCAAATAATAGTAACAGATTTTCTTATGCCTAGTTACAGGTCCTTGATTAGTTTATCATTTTAAAGTTGGGTTCAATATATTAAAGTGTGGGGCTTAAATCCAGGTAAAGCAAAATTGGTTACACCCTCAACATTTGTGTCATTATTACAGCACCTTATCTTGCAGGCAGGTCACTGCTGAAAGTCACAGAGTTCAGCTGAGTGACAATGAGAATTACTTTTCTCCTCTGGTATATGGATAGTATCTTTTAGTACCATGAATGTTACTCAGTAGGGGTAAAGCTTCTAATTGGGTACCAGCTAGATTCCTCCATGTTTGAGTGCAAAGTAAGTGGTGTATTCAACAATAGGTTTTTACCATCAATTGGTGAAAGTAACCAATATCACTGGCAATTGCTACTGGTTTGGGGGACCCAAGTAGTCACATTAGTATGTGTAGACAGAAGTTTCTGTCCTGCTTGGTCCCGCAGCCATTTGGTCCCAAAGAAGCACACAGAGGTTTATACTAATTATAAACTCTTTGGTCTATTAGTTCAAACTTATTATTAACTAACTCTTACAACTAAAATTAACTCATAATTCTTGTCTATGTTTAGCCACGCGGCTTGGTACCTTTCATCATTGAGGCATTCTCATCTTGCTTCCTCTGCATCTGGCTCGTGACTGCATCTCTCTTTCTTTCCTCTTCCCAGAATTCTCTTAATCTGGTTTCCTAGCCTATACTTCCTGCCTGACTACTGGCCAATCAGCACTTTCTTAAACGAATACGAGTGACAAGTATTTACAGTGTACAAATAAAAATTATCCCACAACAGTAGCTAGTGACAAAATATGATATAAATCATTCTTAGGACAGAAGTATTGGGAGAAAAGAAGAGTAGTAGTGAATAAGCAAAACAATCTCTAAAAAAGATTGATGGAAATCTAATAGTAAGTTACTAATTTCAAAGTACAAGTGGCTGTGTGTGTGTGTGTGTGTGTGTATTTGTTCATTTGTCTATGTGTATAAATACATTATTGGACAGTGTTGCTTTCAAAAATATCGGGTAATTAAAAGGGAATCTAAGTCCATGGCATGGGATATCTTTTTACTACGTACTGGTAAGAATGGTGACAGAAGTCTAAAAAAAAGAAAGAAAGACAGACAGACAGAACCCACAGGTTATCGCCATTGTCCTTGATTATTTTCTTACTTTGTTCACCATTGCCATCATGAACATCACGGGAGCACCTTGGGAAGGGAAGGATGTATTTGACTCACATATCATGATTGCTGGCAATCATTGTAGGAATTTGGAACAGTAGTACAAGAAAAAGCAGAAGCAGAAACTATGGAAGAAACCTGCCCTCCATGGCTTGCTCATTTAGTTTTATATATAGCTTAGTCTTACCTGCCTAAATATGGCATGAGCTTGAGTGATCTAAGCCTTCTTATGTCAGGTAGTAATCAAGACAATTCTAAGCAGATATACCTACAGGCCAGCCTGATGGAGGTAATTAATTACTCCACTGAGATTTCTTCATGCCCAGGTATGTCTAGATTTGTGTAAAGCAGATGCAAACTAACCAGTAGAGTTATTCACTATTACTAAATGGGAAGATCCCATTGATAAAGACACCACACCCTTTGGCTTCAGAACATACATAAATAAATGCTAAAGCAATCATAAAGCCTTCCTTCCTGTTGGATAGATTTCAAAATACCAAAGATGCTATGGAAACTTCTGCTTTGGTTGACATCGGAATAAAAGAGTATGGCAAATAAATTATTCTCTATTTTGTTTTTCCTGCTGTTAGTCATGAAATTTATTTAGTTATCTTTAAACAACTTTGAGATCTTCAGAAGTTTTTAGGAAACTTTTAGAAATAACATTAAAAAGTATGATTTTTACCATTTTGAGAAAGCAAGTTATTTTGGTCACTTTTATCATTCTATGTTCTTGAATAGTAGTCCCTGTGAAAATAGTGTAAAAATTGAAATTTCACTAACATATATACACAAAGTGACAGAAAGATAGATTAAAAGGTAGATAAACAATAGACAGATAGATTAATGGTAACTTTTATTTGATTAACACTAGCCAGCTTAAATTTTATTGACAATGTCGCACCTAAGTGAGTCTTTGTTTTATTAATCTCTATTTTTATTAGTTTTCATAAGTATGTATGCGTTAATTTTACTCATTATTAAATTTTATTAATTTACTTTCTCAATTATGTCATTTGATGAAAAAATTTATTTCAATATGTGGAGTCAAGTTGGCACATTAAAAATTCTTTTGAGCTCAATGCAATAAGTCAGTAGATAAATAATCTTACTGTTCCAGTTTAATGAGCCAAGGCTGGCCTTTAGATCCAACAGTGGGAAGAGAGGACTCCTGAGGCTGATATATGCTCTTCATAATACTGTGATAGCATGCATTCACGTGTACCTTTTCACAGCTCATTCACACTTACACAACAATAAAATATATTTTAAATAAAAATATCTTGGCAATATAAAACAAAATATTGTTTTGATGCTATGTAAAGAATTTTCTTTCATATATATACATATATATACAATTAAATGCATTTCTACAGTCTTCTCCTAAATTACAAACTCTTAATTTTGTTTATAATATTTTCACAGACTTATTCATAATATTTGTCTTCTTTAATTTTATAACTTCATATTTTGCATGAGACTTTTGATTAAAACTGGAAATTTGAGTTGCTCTCTTTTTCTTCATAAAATGATCCATTATTAACAAGCAGTGTCAAAGATTGTCAATGCACAGGGCTAACTTCACTTAATTATATTTTGTTGTTGGTTTTAGGAACAGCACATCCTGAAAATTAAAAAATAAATTCATCTTGAGTATAGTTGTTAAAAATATGTAGCATGCATTTGGTGTATTTTGTGTTGTGTCTCCCATAGCTCTTTCTTTGTTTTTCTTCTACTTTTAATTGGTTTGTCCTTTTGGCTGTATGGCAGCCTCAGGTAGTATTTTCCATTTGAAATAAAAGCTTTTATGGAATTGTTGATTTCTCATATTCTCTTGAGTTGATCTTTAGAATTGCCTCCCCTACTTACTGAGAGAAAATTTCTCCAGGGCAGCTCAGATTTTTGTGCTTGTTTCAACTTGAAAAATGGTACCATATCCTGCTTTAATTTTTATCTTAGTGTTTGTTGTTACCATTAAGGGTAGAGAAGAGCTGAAATTGTATTCTATATTTAATATATATTTCCACCAAGTTTATTGTGTTTTTTTTGAGAAGGTAGGATTTTCAGAAACAGGTTTTCCATTACTTCTTCTTTATAGTAAATATTAAAATAATTGGAAACTATTACTGTCAGGATGTCCTAAAAAACTAATTGGAATATATTTTCTCTTGGTGCTAGTCTTAACCCTGTGGTATCTATACCAGATAATTATCTGTGATCTGCTTACGTCCCATCAGACATTTCCAGGTCTTGGTGGAAAATGAATGCTTGAACTTTATTCCAATATTAAGGCTAATCTGAATAAGCTGCATCTTTAAATCCTTCCTTTTGTTGCTTTTACTTCATGTGTATGTAATACCTTTTATTTTAAGCCAGATTTCATTTGTACATTTCTATTCCTGGGAAACAAACTGCATGAACCTAGAGACATCATTCTTATTATTAAGGCACACAGATTCCAGAAGTCATGATGTACGATTTTGACCTTATCCCTAAAACCAGTTGGGGGAAAATAAAAATCATTACAAAGCAATTGAGAAGAGTAAACATGGAAAAGAAAAGCAATAATATCCTACAACCATATTTTCAGCTTTCAAAAAACATTAATGTGTGCAGACCTTACAAATAAACCGTAACAAAACTTATAAGCAAAATTCAATTAAAAAAACCATAGGAAATTCTGAATTTTCTTAAAATGAGAAAATGAAGGACCAGGTGGAGTGTTGATATTGAGGAGCATCTGAAAATTTACCATCTCCTAAGGAAAAACATACGATAGCATCAAAGAGCAATCTCCAGGTGAGGAGGGACTTTGATTAGTATTCATGACCACATACAAAGCAGATAATGAATAACTATATAAGAAAAATGAGAAATGCAAAATAATGCATATTTATTCCTCTGCGGAGTGCTCCCAACAATAAGCAAAAATTAATGCTTAACATGCTTGGAAGTTCATTACAGAGTTTGGAGGGCAAAATTAATCCTAAGTATAATATAACGCAGGAGTTAAAGAAATTAGCACTAGTAAATATTTTAGAAGGTCAAAATTCCATTGATTCTGTTCTTCTAAAGTAGCATTCAGATCTTGCCTTTGGATATTTTCATAGTGCCCATTACCTGTCACTGAAGGCCATATTCTTAGCTCCCCTGGGATCAATTCACATCAAAGTAAAATCCCAAGATAGTTCATAAAGATGGCTTTTTAAATTTTACCAAGAGGAATTTGAGTTTTTAAACTTCTGGTAAGCTGTTGATCACAAGGGCTGTCAATAGTATATACTATTCTGGGAGTTTCTTGGACTATGCTGACAAACGGCTGGAAAAGAGCTTTCTTGTGTCTGGTACTCTGCTTTGTTTATTTATTTATTTATTTTTGAGAGCATTGTCTGCCCAGTGGGATAAACTTCAAAATAAACAAGACACACACACACACACCCCTTTTAAGTGAATATACATTAGTAGATTCTTTGAGACTTTATTAGATACTCGGCGTTATTTTTCCCTCATCTCTCCTCCTCTGTGCGGGTTGACCTGTTTCCCTATTCGTAATCTGGAGAACACTCTCCATTTTCTATCTCCCACTTCACATCATTTGCGTCCTGCTATTCTTCTCTCAAATCACCCCCTCTATGGTCTCTTAATACTTTTCTGTTTTCTGTGGTTACTTCATATTTTAAATCTCACCTGAAGGTTTGAAGTTAGGGACCATAGATAAAAGAGGACATGGTGTGTTTTGAGATTAAAGGAGTGACCTGATGACTTAAAAAATACTGCATATTTAGGAAACAGTACTGAAATGATTTGAACAAGGTTTAACCTAAAAGCTTATATGTCAATCTTGCTTCCTTTTTTAGTTTTAAAATATTTTATTTAATTAACTTATACATTTGTTTATTACATACCAATCCCATTCCACCTCTTTTCCTCCTGCTCCCCTCATTCTCCCCACCCCCATCCATTCCTCAGAGATGGTAAGGTTTCCCTGTCCCATCACCTCAATGAGGCAGGACCAAGGCCCATCCCTAGACTGAGCAAGGTATCTCTCCATAGAGAACGGGCTCCACAAAATCAGCTCGTGCATTCGGGTTAGATCCTAGTCCCGCTGTCTGTGGCCCCACGTGCTGCCCAAGCCACACTATTGCCACCTGAATTCAGGGATCCAGGGTGCCTTGTTTCCTCCTCTGCAGGTTCCCCAGTTGTCAGTGTAGCTTTCACGGAACCATAAAATACTATGTAATCCGACAAGAGAGGAAATTTCATAGTTTATCCAGCGGTGACCCTTAGGTCTCACAATAACGGCCAGCATGACAAGACAGGTACCATAAGTGGCACTCACATATTGATCGTTACTAATGGCTGCCCAACTGGATTTAAAAGCAATTCAACAGGATAGAAATTGTTCCTGGTATATGAACCTCCTAGCCAAATCCCAATCTAGTAAGAAGGCCATAAACCTTAGAAAAGGATCTCATGTTGTCACCAGCACAACATTTTACTACATTCTTAGTCTTATCCTTATACCCACAGATAAGTTCTCTTACTGTCCCTCTTCAGAGAAGCCTCTGTGGCAGTTTGAATGAGAATGGCCACTTTCACGCATAGATTTGATTCTTTGGTTACCAGAGAATGGCACTAATTGCAAGGATTTAGAAATATAGCCTGTTGGAGGAAGTGTGTCACTGGAGATGACACAACCACCCAAGGCAGGCCTAGTGACTCTCTCTTCCGTCTGCTTATAAATCCAGATGTAGAAGTCTCAGCTCCTTCTCCAGCCATAACTGGCTGCACACGGCCATACATCCCGTCATGATGAGAATACAATCAACCGCTAAAACTCTAACAGACACCAATTGAATGCTTTTCTAATAATAGTTTTGTGGTCATTGTGTCGCTATACCGCCTTAGAACACTGACTAGGACAAGTGTCTCTTTACAGCAAATAGAGAGTATCACTGGAAATCACAGTGGTATACAATGCAGATATTTCTACGTAACCTAGCTTGAATGGAGTTCCTGCATTCATGGCTCAGGTAAGAGGGAACAGAAAGATTTTAAGAACAGAGTACCAGGATGTCTCCTGTGAAATAGTCTTTTCTAGAAAAGGTCTCACAAATAAAGCTGGAATAATGACAATGTCAATATATATTCAAGTATGAAATGGAGGTAATTTTATGGGGCCCTAGGCTTAACCAAAAAACTATAACTTATAACAAAAAACATAGCTTATACTATGACTGCTGAGAGGAGAATTAGCCTGTCCTGGAGATGAGTCCCCTTGTTGTATACAACACAAAGTGGTAAGCCCTGAAACCCCATGTTGCCAAATCACAAAACTGGACACATGAGGTCGTATGTGTGTGTGTGTGTGTGTGTGTGTGTTTGGTAAATACAATGTTTTACTCTGTCTCAATGTATTTGTTTCCACAGATGTAAAAATATTCCTACTCTATCCAATTTAGATATATATTTAGAGTTCATCTATTAATCTGGTATAAAAACATCCTGTATAATTGCCAAAGTATTTTAAAGCATAAAGTGAGAATATCAGCTTAAATATAAAATTCATGTTAATGATATGGCTGATATTTCCATGACAAGTTTTTCTTTTTTCCTTATTTTCTTCCTCTCTTCTGACTTTTCTCTCCGACTCTCTCCACTCTCCATCATCTCCCTTTCTTCATCCCCCTCTCTCTCTTCTTTAATAGTGTTCTTTCTTATTTTCTATTATTTTTTCATAGGACTTTCATGTAGCCCAGGCTGGATTCATTATCTTTTTGTAAAAAAAAATAAACAAGCAAACTTTTTTTTTTAACCATTATTTATGTACATGGTCATGTAAATGCTCACCAGTTCCAGAAGAGGATGTTTGATCCACTGGACCTGGAGCTACAAGAAGTTATGACCAGACTGAGTTAGTTTTGGAAACTGAAGTCCTCCAAGTGCTTTTAACCACTGAGCCATCTTTCCAATCTGTAGCTTTGAACTCCTTATGCTCTAGTCATCTTTTAAAAGATCCAAACTATAACACTAAAGCCGAATAGAACCATATGTACTCATATTCAATGATCTCTTACATTATTCATTTTAGCTGTATTCAAGTGGTTCTACTTGTTTCCTTCTCTGATTCTTTCAAACATAAACAAACAAAACAACCCTTGAAGGTCTTATTAAAGGCAAGCCAATCATCATTATTCTTCTATTGTATCTTCCATTGCCTTCATAAAAACAGTGAAGTACAAACTGCTAATAATAAGTGTCACCCCACTATTCATGACCTGATTACGTTCGTGACTAAATCATTGTTCTAGGCTTTTATCTCTGTTGTGATGAAATACTGAGCAAAAGCAACATGGGAGAACAAAGGGTTGATTTTAGTTTACTGGTTTAAGACTATTATCAAGAGCAATCATAGTAAGATCCCAACACAGAAACATGGAGGTCAGAACTGAGGTAGAGACCGTAAAGGAATGCTGCCTACTAGTTTGCTGTCCACTACTTTCTCACTTTGACTTTTCTTCAATCCAAATTCACCATATATTTTATAATGTATTCTTATCTCACCCATGCCCCACTTTTCTCTCCAACTGTCCCTGAACATCCACACCATAGTATATTCCTATAGGAAATTCATTCATGTCTTTGTGTGTGCGGATGTGTGTTTTCCTATTCTACCAAATGTAGTTACTTATGTTCCTATGTTCAAGTTGGGAAGGGGAGAGCCACTGGAACACATTCAGTTTACCAGAGGCCATACTTCTTCTCTTTTCATTTAAGAAATTAATGTTGCCAAACTGGCAAAAAGTCATCTGAGCTATGCCAGAATGCAATCTAAAAAATACCACAATTCAAATAACTATGAACTTTTATTAGTTATATCTCTGAAACCATACCTATTAAAGATAACATAAATTTTGAAAGAAAGATTCCTTTCCATCTTTGCATTTTATAACCTACATCAGTATACTTTAAAACTATTTTAATAAAATGGATTTGATGCCAGAGAACATTCAGAATTTTCTGTGGTTTAATGATAAGTTACTAAAATTCTGCAAAATGAGCTGTTATCAAGGCTTCTGCAAATAAAAATCACAAGAAATATAACAAACACTTTAATTTGAATATCATATAACTAATGAATGATATTTTTAGTATAGATCTGTTTTGGGAAATATTTATGATATAATTATTCTATAACATGATGCATTATTAATTTGAAATTCAAATTTAGTTTACACTTTATTTTTATTTTACTAAGGGTTTTGGCGTTACCACAAATGACAGCACGAAAGAGTTGGCTCAAAAGTTAAGAGCATAGTGTGCTCTTGAGGGGGACCTGAGTTCTCTTTCCAGGGCCCATGCAAAGTGGTTTACAAGCTCCTCTAGCTTCAGTGTCAGGGGAACACTTCCTGAGGCTGACTCTGCAGCCAGAGTACCCAGAAACTTTCTTCCCAAGGGAAAGTCTTTCAAATGGTTTTAAAATTCTAGTTTTTGAATCCTGTACTTAATGTCTTCATTTATTTTACATACCAACCATGATTTCCCCTCCTTCCTCTCTTCCTGTTCCCACTGCCCACCTCCTGCTTCACACCCACACCTTTTCAGAAAGGGGCAGGCCTCCCACGGGAGACAGCAAGGCATGGCTTATCACACTGTGGCATACCAAGCTCTTCTTCCTGCACCAAGCCTTGGCAAGGCAACCAAGCATGGGTCATAGGTTCCAAAAGTCAGCTCATGCTCCAGGGACAGGTCCTGATCCCACTGCTACAAGCCCTACAAATACACCAAGCTACAGAATTATTACCTGCATGTGGAGGACCCAGGTCAGTACCTCAGGACCATGCAGGGTCAGTCCTGAATTGCTAAGCTCCCAGAAGGTCAGTTCAACTATCTCTGTGAGTTTCTGGTTCATGGTCTTGATCTGCCCCTTGATCTGCCCTTGCTTGTACAATCCTTCCTCCCAGTGCTTGGCTGTGAAGATCTAAATTTGCTTCTGTCAGTTACTGGTTGAAGACTCTCTGATGAGAGCCCATCTGAATACAGGATAAGGCCATTTCAGGAACCTTCTTCACTACTGCAAGGAGTCTTAGCTGGAGTCATCCTTATAAATTCTTGCAGTTTCCCTGCCACCAAGTCTCTCCCTAACCCCAAATGTCCCCTGCTATCAACGTATCTCTTTCATTACTCCCCCCTCTGCCCTGCCCCAACTCTACTAACCCTAAGGTCCCCACACTAGTTTACCCAGGAGATCTCATCTATTTCCCTTTCCTAGGGAAATCTACGCATCCCTCTTAGGGTCCTCATTGTCACCTAGCTTCTCTGGGGCTGTGGGTTGTAGCCTGGTTATCCTTTGCTTTGTCTAATATCCACTAAGAGTGAGAACATGCTGTGTTTGTCTTTCTGGATCCATTCATTTGCCTGCAAATTTCATGATGTCATTGTTGTTTTTTCCACTGAGTAATACTCCATTGTGTAAATATACCATATTTTCTTGTGTTGAATGGCATCTAGGCTGTTTTCAGGATCTGACCGAACATCCTCCATCATTTTCTAGGCAAACTGCACATTTCAAAATCCTTCTTCTCTGATTTTTGTGTTTTATTGACATTCTAAACTGGGCTAAAAGCTGACAGTAAGAACTCTACTTCAAACCTGAATAATTTTTTTTCCTCCCAATTAATTTGACCATCTCCTTTAAATCTGGCCCTAATACCATTTCAACACCCAGAGAAAATATAGACAGTTTTATTTTTTATCCTAATATAACACAAATCCCTTTTATTTCAATTCCTAATGGAGTTGTTGTTGCTGTATACAACCTTTACTGTTCACAGTTCTGTCAGGATTCTAGTCTTCTGATCCATCAGATTCAGCAGTATTCTCTGCTAACAACAGTCTAGCTGTTTTCTAGTCAGTATCAATAAAGTCTTCAAAAACCTTTCCAAAGTCCAATGCCAAAGGCTCAAAAACCATGTGTTGAGGATTAGGTTTAATAGTAGCAATGACATCACTTCTCTCACACACACAAAAAAAAAAATGTTAGGTAATTTTGTGTTGATGACCAAAATATCTCATTGTCTTCTTAAGGGAGGAAGTGTTTTGCATATCATAGGCTCAGAATTTTCATTGTACCATGGTGGAGACAGAATGGTAGATTAAGACATTTTGTATACTGAAAGAGAGGAATGAGGAATGAGTTCGAAACCGTTCTGAGTGAGATATACCCAAACAACTATCAGTGGCTTTATTTCTCCAATTAATCATGTGCACCCAATGATTCAATCCCCTAACATACTGCCCTATGTTAGTGCATAGAGACCAATCACTAAAATCACAATCTTAAGGGAAACATATCATAGTGACACTGTGACAGCCTCTTTGTCATCCTGTTAGAGTACTCTTCGCAGTGTAACACAGCGATTCTGAAACTCAAAACTGGAAGGTCTCTTTTCCTCTTTTCTGTCTTTTTGTCTGTGTGTGTGTGGGGGGGGGAGTGGTTTGGTTTTTCAAGATAGGGGTTCTCTGTGTTTCTTTGGCTGTCCCAGAATTAACTTTGTAGCCCAGGTTGGCACCTAACTCACAGAAATTTGCCTGCCTCTGCCTCCCTAGAGTTAAAGGGGTGTGCCACCAAGCCTGGCAAAACTGGTGGATTCTTAGATAACCCAAGAGATTTGATTCATGATTCTAGGCTCATTACTTAATTGAGACCAAATTTTTCTTACCTTACAAGTGTTTAACTGGGCATTCTTTGTAGGCAGCATTTATTAATATTGCCTTACAGAGTAAATCCCAATTTTTACACAATTTTTGCACTTAAAAAATAAATAGCTGTTGTTTTCAAAGTAAATTATTAGCCAAATATTCATGAATCCATAATTTAGTTTCCATCTTTTTTTTTTACTTTTTTACACAATTGGAATGTTTTACTTCCTAATGAATTCCATGCCAACATTTATTTCACTGTATTCACAAAAGTACCCAGTCTACTCAGCATTAATATCAATAATTTCCTTTTATTATTTCAAAATTTTCTAACACATTTTCTACCATAAAATCCTACCATAATAAGGAAAGCAAGACAAAAGTACCAAATGTTTGGTTTGCTAAAGGCCACTACCTTTAAAAATATTTACACTGCAGGC
This sequence comes from Ondatra zibethicus, assembly GCA_004026605.1. Classification (NCBI taxonomy): domain Eukaryota; kingdom Metazoa; phylum Chordata; class Mammalia; order Rodentia; family Cricetidae; genus Ondatra; species Ondatra zibethicus. The sequence continues at coordinate 30,012 of PVIU01019613.1, forward strand.
TAAGGGTTCTGTCTAAGATTATTGCTTCTTCATCATTCAAAGACATTGCATTATACTTTGTACCCAAAACAACACTCACATTATAAGTTGACAAAAAATGAACATTTTTAATCACTATATCCTCAAGAATATAGTGATAAACATGGCAATGTTACATGATAAACAATTTCATGGACTACTACACAGATGCTATAAGTACATAAAACTTTTGTATTAACCAATTATGGAATAACCATAATTTCAGGGAGACTTACACTGAATCTGTATTACATAAAAATTTTAAAATAAATTAGCATTTACAAAGAAATATTAAAAAAGCATCTTTATCTACAAGATAACTTTACCCATTTTCAGATGAACTATGAGAAGCTATCTTTTTTGACTACTTGACAATTATCAACACACTGAATGCTATCTACTATCAACACTATGTCACAGAAGAATAAGCTGTGATTAATTTTCTTTGTATCCCATATCTAATTAATTGTTAAGATTTGTCCTAGGTCTGCCTGACTACAAATAATTTACTATTGTTCTGGTTGTTATAGTCGTTACTACTTTTACAAAATGCATTTCAGAATATAGTATAGAGAAAGAAATAGAAAATTAACCTTGTAAATACATTTAACAGCTTCTATAAAGATGAAATTTTTAAAACATATAGACAGGGTTACTATTTTTAGCAGATGCATATTTACATATAAATTAGCCTTGCACATTATTTTTCTCTTGAATTCAACCACTGCTCAGTGATCTACTGGACAAAGCTGAAGCCACTGTGATGTGTTTGGTAGAACTTCATCCACTCGGCAACTTTGTGAATAGAGACGTTTTGTCTTTCTTGCTAAGAATCTCTATAATCTGACAAAAGACAAATAATGCAAGCCCAAATGTAAATAAGTTGCATTCATTAAGAACTTGCTCTAGCTAATGTAGAAGCCTCTACAATGCCACCTAGGGAAAAAAAAAAAAGAGTAAAGTCAGATGGGTGGGAAAGCTGCATGTGCAAAGAAAGGAAGGACTCTAGATATACCCTGGTGGGAGACTCTAGATATACCCTGGTGGGAGGCTCTAGATATACCCTGGTGGGAGGCTCTAGATATACCCTGGTGGGAGGCTCTAGATATACCCTGGTGGGAGGCTCTAGATATACCCTGGTGGGAGGCTCTAGATATACCCTGGTGGGAGACTCTAGATATACCCTGGTGGGAGACTCTAGATATACCCTGGTGGGAGGCTCTTGGCACCAGTTAACAAGGAGAGTGTGTTTTATGTTTGATCAATAGAGCATAGCTCAATTTCTTAGTTGGTCATACTTTGTAAGGTGTCTATTTACAAGAAGTAAGAATTAGGTAAGTTACCAGTTACTGATCTAATCTGACATTATACAACTAAATGCTGCAGAGAGGTATTGGCTAGACTTCCTGACTAATTGCTTCAGGTTGATGATCATAGTTAAATTAATGCTCTGACTTATTTACTCTCTCACCTGCCCCTGTCCTTTGTTTTGATACTGCTAATTGAGATGATTTTGGAAAAGGGATGCAATTACTTGAACTGATTTTGGAGAAAGGAAGCAGGTTAACATCTTGTATTAATTCTATAATTTCCATTTTATTTGTTAATCCAATATAGGAGTTAAAAAAACAATTCTATGGGGCTAGAGAGATGTCTTAGCAGTTGAGAGCACTGGCTGTTTTTCCAGAAGACCTGATTTCAATTCCCAGCACCCACATGGCAGCTCAGGGGTGTCTGTAACTCCTTCAGGGAGTCTGACATCTTCACGAAGACATATATGCAGACAAAACACCAATGCACATAAAATAAAAATAAATAAATTATTTTTCAAAAAAATAAAGCAATTATATACTGTGGTTGTTGAGAATACAAATACATGCATAACAGTTCTTATAATATCACCTCTTATTGATATGTCTCTTAAAACTATCACATTAGAAATCCTGACTTTTCTAATGAACTTTTAGGGATTGCAGCCATTCATTCCTTAGAAGAAATAACCATGGTTAAACATATTGCTTTTATGAATCATGACTTAAAAGTTTGAATCTCTAAACACATTTTTTCTTATATAAACTCTCTATTTATAGAAGTCCATATGAGTATTCTGTATTAAGATAGTTGGTAAAATACATTAAAAATAAAGATTTGAGGTATAACTATTAGACTACTTTTTCCTATAAATTTGGCCATTACTAGGAATACTACAAATGCTGAAACAATTCAGGCTTGCGACTTCAAATTCAACCACTAAAAATTTTTTAATGACACTTTATAAATTCACCAGCTAAACGACACACATTCTGGCATATCCTTGATATTCCACCATATGGTAGGCTAACTGAGGGTTTTGGCAGCCTGACCTACCTAGGGAAATAATAAAGCCAAGTTTGGATCCAACAATCAACAAATAATAAAAACAGTGAAGAAACACTAAAACAAAAGCTAAACTGAGATCTGTCTACGTAGTATAATTTTAACCTGAAATTAATTTCTAAAAAAATGCTAATATAAACCTTTTATGTATTGCGAATAACAACTATTTTAATATCTTCCTTCTCTGTGCTCTAATACTCTAAATAATGAAGTAGAATTCTGAAAGTCCTCTTGAACATTTCTCATTAGTAGGGAAACTCTAGTCAACCACTGAATTTCAACACACTGTTTTTGAAACTCTTGAATACATCCACTGAGCTCATTGCCATCAGTGTAATTTATTCTTATAATCATATGAATTATAATATCCATTTATTAAGTGCATTTTATGACAGGGCATGTTTTAAACTACAGAATACATAACTGTTATCTTTATCACCCTATCACCAGAATTTGTTACACAGTCTCAAACTAATAGGATAAATACTTGTTAGTTGAATGAACATATCAATTGATTAATTATCATATTCCCACTAAGACCAATTGTTTTTCAGGACTGCTCTAATGATAGAAATTTAACCTAGTTCTTCATACATGGTAGCTAATTCCTCTACCACTGAGCTATTCCTCACATCTTCAGAATTTCTACTTAATGCAGTATATATAGTAGACCATAAACAGGCCATAGAAGACATTACTAGTTTACAGAAGCCAATTACTCCATTTAAGTTGCCACTTGAGTTGAAAGTTACTTCTAAGCCACTATGGTCTAGATGCTAGTCAGAAATTAGATAAAGAAGGATACTCTGTTGTTATATACTTTTTTGTTTCTGTCCATAATGTCTGTGTTCCAGGGGAAAGCTGCTTTTTCAATTTATCACTGGAAAATAAGATGAAAACTATAAACGATGAAAATGTAGCTGAGAGAATCAAATATTTTAGTCAGTTTGATTCCCTGAAGCTCATATGTTGCCTCAGCATCGGTGTCAACTGAGAGATTTCATGGTGTGTGATGTCCTTCTGTATATGTGTTGCTTTTATTGGTTAATGAATGAAGCTGCTTTGGCCTATGGTAGTGCAGAATATAGCCAGGCTGAAAGAAATAGAGACAGAGAGAATAGGAGAAATCAAGGAGATACCATGTAGCTGCTAAAAGAGAAGGACACCCCAGAAACTTACTGGTAGGCCACAGTATTGTACCTGTACACACAATAGAAAAGGGTTAATTTAAGATATAAGAGTTAGTTAATAAGAAGCCTCAACTAATTGGTCAAACAGTATTGTAATTAATATAGTTTCTGTGTGATGATTTGGTCTGGGCAGCCTGGAAACAAATTTGCAGATTCCATTTACAATTTTAATCTGAAATGATGTTATGTTATCCACATGTTAATCTCCTTCAGCAAACATACAAACACAAAATCATGCATGCAGAGAGGTAATAAAATGTCATTCTATTGAAATATATACCTTACCTATCAGAATAATGTTTTATCATATAAAACATAACACAGGATAAAATTGTTAGTGATTTAAGTGTGTTGTTCCTGATTTTAGATAAAGAAGACATGGTTTAATGATAAACCTAACAGCTACTGTAATTTACATGTAATGGTGTCCCAAATTGGTATTTATCAAAAAATATTAGTGAAAATCTCACAAGAAATGTCGCTACTACTATGAATTTTGCCTGAATTCAACTTTAAAGATAAAGCTACTTTTCAATGAAAGATCAATAAAATCAAATAACAATGCTTTCTTATCCAAGTTCAAGATAACCTTGACTTCTATCTATCAATACCCAAGAAAGTCCCATAATATGTGCATAAGTCACTAGTGGGTAAGCAAAGTAAAACAAGGGTAACATGATGGAGAAACTGAAAAGTTGCTCAGAAAGGCTGAACCAGAGTGACTGGATTTGGTTTATTTTACTTTATAATGATATATAAATTGAAAACATGACTATCAACAACATCAAATTGTGTTCAAAGACTAAAGAAAAATATATAAATTTTCAGAGTTTTTCACTGACTACTGGATGAGGATCCTAAAATAAGTTTCACATTTAAAATGTAAGATATTTTTAAATGAGATAAGGTCATGGGATATCACTTACTAAAATGGCTACATGTTATTGAGAATTCATTGCTGAGATCCAGGATATTCCAAAGGAGCAAATCATTCCTCAACTCATAGTTACGTAGTCCTGCCAGGGACCTATCAGTTCTGACAGGTGGAGAAGACAGAAGGGATTCTGAATTTAGCTCTAAATGTTCAGACATAAATGTATGTCCTAGAATGCATATACTGTGCATGAAAGGTACTCACAAACATTTTTAATGCTGATTAAGTAAATCATCAAAGAATAATTATTTTCAAATAAATGTGAAAATAAAAATTGTTCATTTATTGTATAGTCAACTACCAATTCATGTCATGTATTTTATTATGGGTGACAGCCCTCAGTAGATTTTCATATTTTAATGAACATTGTTATACATACTTCAAAATTTTTCAGTTACCTGAGTAAAAAAATAAAAAATACAGATATTATAAAAATCAGTGTGGCAATTTCACAGGAAGATGAAAATTTATCTACCTCCAGATCCAGCTATACCACTACTGGGAATATATAAAGAAGATATTTCATACTGCCACAGAGACATTTGTATATACATGTTCATTGTTGCTAAAATTTGTAGTTTCTAGCCAGAAACTAGAAACAACCTGGATTTTCCTCAGTAGATGAATAAGTAAGAATATGTGATATATTTATATTAGTTAGTTGTTTAAAATTCACATGTCAATGGATGAAACTACAAAAGTTCATCTTGAGTGAGGTAACTATGGTGGTTTAAAAGAAAATGACACCAAAGTAATGGTGGTATTGGGATGTGTGACCTTGTTGGAGTAGGCGTCATCTTGGAGAAAGTGTTTCACTGTGGAGGTGGGCTTTGAGGTCTCTTGTATGCTCCCAGGGAGACAGACTACTTCCTCTTACCTGTGAGTCAAGATATAAGGACTCTCAGCTTCTTCTCTAACAGCATGTCTACCTGAAAGCTGCCTTGATTCCCACAATTATAATGCACTAAATCTTTAAGAGAGACACTAAAATTAAATATTCTCCTTTCTAAGAGCTGACATGGTCATGGTGCCTCTTCACAGCAATAGAACCCTAACCAACACAGCAACCACAACCCAGAAAGGCAAGTATGGTATTTATTCACTTATTTAGATATTAATAGTTAAGTCAGTGATAAACTATGGGCTATGAAGAACCCATAGAACTCTATAGAAAGGGCAAACAATACACAGATTGTTATGGATTAATGGGGAGCAGGAGACTTGAACAGGATTATAAAGAGTGCAGTGGAAGGGAAGAGAGGACAAGGGAGAGAGTATGGGGAGAAAACACTAAAATTGAGAGCCATTTGCAGAGTAGTTTGGAAAACTAATACAGCAGAAGCTTCATTGTGTGTGTGTGTGTGTGTGTGTGTGTGTGTGTGTGTGTGTGTGTGTGTGTGTGCATATATATGTATATATACATATACATTACTTCATTTATACTAGAAGGGAATCTAAATGAAATTGCCAAATAACCTAGGAGACATCCTAAGCTGGATATCACTTGTCATGCAATGAAGAATGCAATACTAAGATTGGGTTGCATA
>PVIU01019614.1:0-36002 GCA_004026605.1 Ondatra zibethicus
GTATTTGGATATTTTTAAAAGATAAAATGGATTATATATTTTTTGTAATAGTTTGTGTTAAATGTGGTATAATGAAGGTAATACATTAAAATATTAGGGATTCCAATATGTTTCTCTCACAGTCTTCGGGGTTTTTTGTTGTACTAAGTGAATGCTGTAAGTCACACCTGTAAATTCTAGAATTCACAGGACTGAGAAAACAGAATTGGGAGTTCAAGACGGCCAGCACTGGCCATTGGAAATACATCATCTCAGTGTTTCCTTTGCCTATTATATTTTTTCAATAAATCATTTCAGCATTTGGTGTTGCTTCTTATATCAGCTTTCTTTCCCTCATGTTTAAATATTAAATTCATTTGAGATGCAGGGTTTTGGGTCCACAGGACTATTCTTTCAATTTTAACACTTTTTCTTTTAAAAAAAACTGAAGTGTGTACACTGAGTACTTAATGTTATTCCTTTTTTCATAACTGAATTTATTTACATAAAATTTTAAGTTATAAATTTTCAGTATTAAATTGTATTTAAGCTCTAGAGAAGTCAAGTGATCTTTTTTGAAAATAAATGCATCTAGGAAAATATAAAATACAGTGATTAAAATGTCTCTTTGAATGAATATCGAAGAGAAGAATAGAGCAAAGTTTTAGAAATCAGAAAAACACTGGCGGCTGGGAGATGGCTCGGCAGTTAAGAGCACTAACTGCTCTTCCAGAGGCCCTGGATTCAATTCCCAGCACCCACATGGCTGCTCACAACTGTCTGTAATGGCAATTCCAGGGGACCCGACACCCATGGCAAAACATCAATGCACATAAAATAAAAATAAAATGATTTTGAAAAAGAAATTGGAAAACCACTATTTAAAACTTTATACTGTGAAAAATTGTGGTCAATGCCTAGCTTCCTAATCTCTTAAAATAGGGGTAAAATACATTTATATTCATTGTTATAACAACAAATGAGCCGGCATACACACTACAAACTCAACAAATAAAACTCATTATTTGTTTCAATTTTTAGATTGTTATGTTTTGCTGAAGTTGATCTCTTCCCCTAAATATACTTCTGCATTTTTCTGCTATTCCCTAAAGAATATTTCCACTTAAATTAACTTTATCATTCACATCTGTCTCTTTATCCCAGATGTTTTGTGACGTTCTGGAGATATGGAACATATCACAGTAAAAAGATCCTCTGACTTTATGAGACTTGCAAAATGATAGAACTCAGATATCTTATTTCTTTTTTTATTTAGTTAAAGTTGTTGGGCACTGGCAGTCCGTGAGAATTTAGCTGCAGTGTTAGTAAGGTTGGGAGTGGATGGATTTCTCAAGGCAAGTAGGAAGTCTGGGTACCAGTTCAGGGAATGCTGCTTCAGGCACTGTTATCTGAAGCCCCCCACCCCCAAGCAAGCAGGAAGTGTACCAGTGGAGGATTGATGGGGGAGAGGAGGGAGAGGAAAGAAACACTATTTTGAATTGACTGTATGGATATCACATTGTCATCCTACAGGGTGTGCTGGTTAAGTTTTGTCATCCTGATACAAACAAGAGTCACCTGGGAGGAGGCAACCTCAGCTGAGGGATTGTCTTAATCATATGGTGGGCGTGTCTGTGGTGTCATTACTTGATTGCTGATTGATAAGGGAAGACCCAGCCCATTGAGGGAGGGAGGTGCTACCTCTGGGCAGGTGGTCCTAGGTTTTATGAGGAGACACTAAGCAGCAGCATTCCCTCCTGGATCTTCCCTGGGATGTTGCTTGAATTTCTTCCTGTCCAGACTGTCATCAATGATGGCCTGTTACTTGCAAATCTAAAATGAAATTGACCCTTTTCCTGCTCAAGTTGATTCTGATCAGTGTTTTATCACAGCATCGGTAAGCAAAGTAAGGTTCAGAGGAAGTAAGGATAGGGAATGTGTATGATTTGATGAACTGATGTTGAATTTTAGAATATTGTAAAAAGTATTTATGCTAACCAGTAGCCTAACACTCTATTTGAGATGAGGGTGCATGCTAATACTAAAAGCAAGCTGTCATAGTTTAACTTTGGCGATGTCCGTCTGTGTGATTCATGGCTGGAACGGCGACTTCTTTCCTCCAGAACCTTGGTTTGTAGCTCCTTTATCATAAACTTCCTCCCCCCTTCTAGTATCTTGTGTCTTTCAGCTTGGAGGGATCTGTAGACGTGGAGGAAGTTGCTGTAGCAGTACCTGTGCTAAAGCTCAGCAGTAACCACAGGAAATTAATAATGTGGGAAGAATTGAGAGGCCTGTGATGTCAGTCACCCGCTGAGTTCCATCTCTCCTCTATCAAGATTAAGGCTATTATTAAATTTTAGGGCATTCTTTTGGTGGATGGTGATATAACTAATTTTACAGACATTTTGAGCAAATTATTTAATATTTATGATAAGTGATATATGTTCTTGAGAAGCAAATCTAGCATAGGAGTCATTGGGCAAAATAAAATTATGGTTTACAGAAACTATCTTAGTTGAATAAATTTATTTGCTGTGGGAAGTGTACTGTTACAACTCAAGTCTTCATTCACTTATGAATATATATTTACTGGGAGATTTCTCTGTGACAGATTTGAGCACTACCGTGATAAAAATCAAAATGGAAAAAGAAAAAAACCACAGCATTTCCTGAGAACTTTAACCCAGGGAGCTTAGACATGGGAAAGGTTTTCTGATTCAGTGAGCACCAGAGAATACACAGAAATCAGTGAGGCAGATAGCTCTCCTTAAAGCAGAACACCTTAGCTTACGGGCTGGGAAAGAAAGGAGTCTGTTAAGAGTCTGAGGAGAGCACCTGGAACAGAGAGTGGGGAAAATACATATAAAATCTGACCCAAAACATAAGCGGGAGTCCAAAGGGGACAGTAAGCTTGATAAGGAGAACCCAAATGTGAGGACAGTCCAAGCCCCTCCCTGTTACTGCTCAGCTAAATGGTCTACACCAGTTTACACCAGTCTTCTAATCCCTTCATGGTTTTTGTTGCTTTTTATTGATGTGCCTGAATATTACAGTGTTCCAACTAGAATGTCTCTCTGATTATTTAATCTGTTTTTTTACTGGAAGTTAATTTGCATTGTCTCAAGTTAAGTTATTCAACAAAATTTTTTTAAATATACATCTATTTCAAGTGCTACATAAAAGTTGTCAAGTCAGATTGGTACTACATTTAATTTAGCTGATGGTGTTTAAACCATAAACATGGTTTATTTTTCTCTAAGTAATTTATTTATAAATTGCATTATTGAAGTTAGTAAAGGGGATTCCTATTTTATGATATCTAAAGATCTCAGCAGTTCATTTATCTTGCAATGCCACAGTGGATGGAAATCAAGGAACCAAAGTGAACAGCTTGGCTACATTATTTAAGAATTTCTAAGATGTTTTAAATTTTCTGCTTGTCATTAATATTTAAATATTTCCTTTACTCCTTGTTTTCTGTCCTCAGATTCTTCATTATTCTTTTTATACATACCATTTATATGATACTGTGACATGGAATTTATTGATTTGCTTTTGAGATAGGGTCTCACTATGTAGCTCAGACTAGATTTGAACTTTCAGTCTTCCTGTTTCAGCCTCCTGAACACTGAGATATCAAATGTCTAGACTGAAAGTTCAAATCTAGTATGAAAGCCTAACTAACTCTTATGTGGCTATTAAATTATTTCATTCATTTTATACATGGATGAAATTGTAAATTTAGTTGGTAGCTGTGACTGTTACTGTTTCCCATAACCTAAAGAACATGGTGACCTGAATGTGGATTGGTTTTGTTTTGAAAAATGAAGGTATGAAATGTTAGGTAAACACCACACAAGAAATGGTTTTAATGACTTAATATTAATAATAGATACTCCAAACCTTGGTTATGTCATAACTGTTTATTTGGAAAATGGGCCTTAGAGTAAAAATGAAATAAGGCTGAACCATGAGACTGCCACGTGGCAGCTATGCAGCGTTGAGTAAGTTCTCAAGCCTCACTTTAGTCCTAGGGCTGAGTGTGTCTGCTTCATAAAAGCTTAAGAGTTAAATTAGTTAATATTATGTAATTCCATCGAAATTTTTTGGTTATTAGATTAAAAGTCAGATGAGAAAATAAATCCTTCCACTTTTACTTTAGATACAAGAGAGCAAAACAGTGGTTCAAGTCCCGAACCCACAACCCTGTCTATTGCTTCCAATCTTGTGATGCAGGATTGGCATTGCATTATGTAGCTCTTGCTTTCCATCTTCATGGCCTTCCATTCGTTCTCTCTTGTTACTTCGTGTACATCATACTATCATTTCTATCTCAGGCTTATGCAGAAAGGAATGATTATCTAGCAATTCGTGAGATACAAACGGAAGCCTGAGTATTTAGAGGCATTGCCAGATAAGGATCCTAGAAATGCTTTTATTACTTATTTCAACTTTGAATACCTACATCCTGTAGGCATGTATACCTAATATGAATGAAACATAAAAGTACAGTTTTGTGATTAGACTTTTAAAACTTTCAGAGCAGAAAAACCCTTCCTTCATCCCCAAGACATAGCTGCCTCTAAATTTTATTTTAAGAAGACGAATAAAAGCATCATTGTAGTAAAAAATTCTGTGATGGAGGATGGGGGATGAGCTCAGACACCTTCATCCCAAATGAACTTCTTTCCTTGAGTGAAATAGTCTTATAAATATGTGGAAGACAATAAGGAAGTATCATTACTGAAAGCAACTGTTTGTGTGTGAACTAATAGTTGGTACCCTTTAGAGTTGGCATGTGAGAACTTGTCTTCAAAAAGAGAGATGTTGTCACTATCTGTGTCCTCTCAGAGAATTAGAAAACAAAGAATGTCTCCTATTATAATAGCAGTTCTCTGAGTTCTTATGATGTGTAAAGGAGATACAAATTTTAACCTCTCCTGACAATTGAGAAGACTCATTTAAAAGAAGAGGAACAACTCTCAAGTTCATATTCCAGAGGGCTAAATACTTGATTTTATTTATAAACCCCATTGCTCTAAAAAATGAACTAGTGATTTTTCTTCATGTCTTGGTCTCTTGTTAGATTTGCTACATATACAATTAAATTGTTGAGTAATTCAGTTTATTTTTATCTGAATGGTGTATTAAAAAGAACTGTTAAGTGCAGAGTGACATATTTAAACACACTTTAAAAATTTATTTGGAATAATTTGGGGTAATTGTTGTAACAAACCAGATGTTGCTAAATTCTTATTTAATTGGAGATAAAGAATATCTGCAATATAGTTTTGTCTGGCTGTCAGCTTAGATAAATGAGCCCATTTCAATCAGCATGTTCCTGGAGAAAGAGGAGGGCATAAAATAACATTTCTCTAACTGCATTAGTTGAAAATAAATATTACTCTTTTCTGTGGTAAAGACCATGCTGTGCCTTCTGCATCAAGACCAGAACCTCAGGGAAGCCTTTGCAGTTTTTACCTTAGTCAATTTCCCTGCTTTGTGTCCTTCTGGAGACACTGTATTAGATTATACCCTCTTACTGCTGTATACCCATCTTGTCTGGAGGCTTCTTCTTGGGACACTCCTGAGAAGTTCATCTCCAAGCATAAAAGTAGGACCTGACAAAGATATGTTGTCAATCCAAAACATTAACCCTCTTCCTAAATTCTTTAAAACTGTTGTAATTCGCAGGAGAAGCTTAAATGTTAATAATTTTATTTATTTATTTATTTTATTTAAGGGGCTGGCTACTGGGAGTTTGACCATGCTCCAGTGAGTATATGGGCAATGCAAACTGGACTTTTTCTTTCTTTTTGGGAAGTGAGCATGATTGGGATGCATTGTGTGAAATTCCCAAATAAATGTTAATATTTTACTTATTCCCTTTTTTTCCTATTTGGTGCTGTATCATTCGTTCCATCAAAGTGCTCTTGCGGCTGTGCTGACATCTCTGAAATCTTGCCTCAAGTAAAACATTAAAGCAATGCAAAACTCAGAAGAAATAGACCAAGCACAATAAGACGTAAGGCCACAGAAGTTAATTTCAGGCTCTGTTGGCAGTGCCAATGAAAAGAATGACAGGAACCACAGATACAGGACACATATAGGGATGGGCTGAGTGAGGAACAAAGATGAAATTCTGGTCAGTTTACTGCTCAGAGAAAGAAAATTCAAATCACGAAATGAATAGTCATATACCTTAGCAAAGGCAACAAGATTACTTTCTCATATCAGCATTTGGAATTTAAATGCATACTGGCTAATGGTCATACAATGTTCTTGAATACAGTAGTTGTGGCCAGGTGTTCAATACTGTGACTATCCTCATTGCTTTTTCCAAAATGGTCAAAAGTGTTTAGGAGAAAATGTTAGACTAAGTTAAACTATAGAGAATCATTCTCAGTCATAATAATGACATAATCAGACTGGTCATCGCAAATTATGTGGCTGTATGCTTAGATCAATCGCCAAGTGAATTAAGCAAATGAAGTGTGGAGGCAGAACTCTGCTTGTACTTTAAGGACGTTTCTTGGGGATGAGGCTTAGAGTTTTAACTGAAGTTATTGTTCTTGCCTCTGTTTTCCTTATATCTTGTTTCTAAAATGAAATCTGAAAGGGTCATTCTTGAAGACTGGTTGAAAGCACTTCACAAAATTGTCTTCAGAGAGACATCAGAATGTGAAGGAGGAGGGGAAGAGAAATGTATGGTTATGTTTTACGTTCTCTTTTATTGCAGCATTTGGGGGAAGTATGGCAAATAATGTATCTGGTTATGGTGCAGCCTAGAGTGTGTGCCGGCAGAGAGAGAGAGAGAGTTGCAAGATGGCTTTTATGGCTTTCTCATTGGCCTTCTTGTCTCAGTGACTTGATAAATGAGAAATAAAAACAATGTTCTAAGCTGCTGGACCACAGTGGTTCTGAACGTAGGTGTAGAACCAGATTGGCGAGTGGCGGTGCTGGTCAAATGCCTCCCCTTGTACTTAAGATGTATTTTATGTGTCAACATTGTGGGTGTGTAGCCCACACACGATGGAGTAATAACCTGCATTTCATTTTTTTTTCTCCTGTGGTACTGTGGTAAGGGTGGTGTCTGAGTGTTTGTCACTTGGTGAATGGCTGTTTTGAGTTCGCTTGTCATTCTTACATTGGCAAGTTTCTGTCTGCCGCAGTAGGCCCGTGAAACACCGTAGGAGCAATGATACAGAAAGCAAATGATCATTGTCTGAGAGGAGAATTCCAACTTATCCCAGGAGTAGAAGGGAAGTAGTGCTTGTGGAGAATTCCAAGTAGAAATAGAAACCTCAAAAGTGGGAGTTTACACAAGTACTATGGTAAGTGTCTTTGTTTGTTAGTCTCGAGTCCAAAACTTTGGTGCATTGTTTGAGCTGTTCTAGTCAAAGAATCTACAAATTGGTATATTTGAACTTAGTTTGAAACACATTTAAAGTTTTGATCTTTGTTTTTTTCAGTATATTTTTATGTGTATATGAGTGGGGCCCAAGGATCAGATTTGAGGAAAATTTCCTATCTAGTTACTGTCTCACTACCTGCTTCTGGCTTGCATAAAGCAAATGGGACCTTTCAGTGCATTTATTTTGTACACCTATAATTTGTTATATATAACACATATATAATATGTTATATATATAAATGTTATATGCATTTATATCTTTAATATTTTACTTTGATTTTATCACCTTTTAAAATATACTATGTGCCACAGGAGTATAGGAACAGCCTTTACATTCTTTTTAAACTTATGACAGCTTTGTTATATTAGTGGCCCATGGCATTAAAGCATGGATTTATTTTGGTCAAAAGAAAATTAAATTTGTTTCTTGCTATTTTACTTGAAAGTAAATTCAGCATGAATTAGATATGTCAGATTCTTTGTAGAAAAATTATATGTTGTGCTATAATTGATTTTTTAAAATTGTGCATAGTCACTGGATAAGGTGTATAACTATGAAGAAGCACAGAACACACTGATCAAATTTGAAAAAATCTCCCTAAACATTTATCATGTCTCTGTGTTGGGAACTTTCAAACTTTTCTCTTCCAGTTCTTTGTTTTTTTTTTTTGTTTGTTTTTTTTCCATACATTGTTTTGTTTTATTTTTTTCCATTCAAGAACATAATTAAAGAAATAAAATTTTTACCTTTCTTCCCCTTCTCCCGGTCCCCTCCCACTACCCCCCAACCCCTCCTCCCTCCCCCTTCCCTCTTCCAGTTCTTTGTAAGGCATAAATAACATGCTGTGAACTACACCTACTTCTTTCAGGTGTTTCATTCTTTGTTTTTAATGACTAAACAATATTCCATTGTGTGTTTCATTCACAACTTATTTATCCATTGATTTTTCTCAGTAGATACCATGATTGCCTTTGTATCTTGGCCATTCTGAGCGGTATATAATATACAGGAGAATGCAAGGTCTTTTCTGTGTGCCTATTTTAGTTTTGGGATTTGTATCTGAAAGAAACATAGCTGGACCACGATATTTATATTTTTAAGTTTTGAGAGTCTTTTGCAGTGACTGTAGTAATATACGTTTCTCCAATGAATAAAAGTCCACCTTTGTATACTTGTCAGCCTTTGTCATATTTTGTCTTTTGATTATGACTGTTCTAGCTAGAATGATATGATATCTGACTGTGGCTTTGGCTAACGTATCTTATAAATACCAATATTTTGCACATTTTTATTTATAGTGCTATTTGTACTCTGTCTTTTGAGAAATTCCTGTTTGTATAATTTTTATACGACTATTTCATTTGAGTTCCTCAGATATTCTGGGTATTTATGTCTTGTCAGATATTTTCTTTCTTTTTTCAAATTAAATCTTTGCACAATTGGCTGTATCAATGACTATGAAGAAAATTCTGAGGTTCACATAATCCCATTTTCTGTTTTTGCTTTTACTGGTGATAGCTTCATGACCTTATTTACTAAACATTTTTGCCTACAACAATGTCTTGAGCCTTTTTTCCCTTATGCTTTTCCTAGTAGTTGTATAGTTTTGTATTTTTGATGCATTTTTTAGTTAATTTTCCTATGTGGTGGGATACAGACATCTGGTTTTATTATTTTTTTCTCCATAAGTAGATTTTTTTCCTACTAGTGATCAAAATGGCTCTCAAATGATTGTTTTTGACACTTTGGACCAAAGTCAGTTAGTAGTAGATACGTAGATTCATTTCTGCCTGAAGGGTCTGGGCATAGATATTTGTTATTACCTCTTTGGTCACTGTAGCCTTGTGCTCTGTTTTGACATCAGATGCTGTGGTAACCCCAGTCTTGTTCTTTCTGCGTATGATTGCTGTATTGCTCACGATCTGTTGTGGTTTCACATGGATTTTAGAGTAACATTTTCTTTGAAGAATGACATTGGTGTTTGGGTGGGAATTGCTTTGTGTAGTATGAACATTGTAAAGTACAAATCTTTCCATTCGATTATAATCAGGTTTGCTTCTACTATTGGTTTTTGCCAGTGTTCTGTTATTTTCACTACAGAGATTATTCACCTCTTCAGCATATTCTTAGAGATTCATTGTATAAATATTTTTGGTAGATAATATGAATTAGATTGCTTTCCTGACTTCATTCCAGCATTTGATATTGCTATGAAAAATGCTACTGATTTTGCTTTTGCATGTGCATTTTGCTGCATCACTGAATCCTTTGATCGCTTCTAACTCTTTCTGTTTGGTGGAGATTTTAGGATTTTCTATACATGAAATCATATTATCTGCAAACATAGCCTGCCTTCTTATAACCCTTTACTATTTGAATATCCTTTATTTTTTCCTGCCTAATTGTTCTAGATATGACTCCCAATTGCTATGATTAATCGTAGTCTGAACATTTGTTTTCCTAAGAGCAGAAATGTACACCTAAAGAATAGTGTCCTGTTATCTAAGATGCATATATAAAAGCATGATAATTCTTAGTGGTCCTGTTGAAGTGTTGAGAGAGGATTGAATAGTTACTTGCTTTGGTATCTTCTTTACTTACATCTACAGATGTGTTCCAGATTCACATTGTTCTACTCTTCTCTAGCCTCCTGTCATTCTGCTCTCCTCAGTAGGAGCTATGGATGGGAAGTCGTAGACCCCAATGGCCTGCAGTCACTGTTCCACCACTTTCTTTGACTGATTAGTGACACTTCTTTCCCTTATTCCTCTTTTGATGATTGCGGAGGCCTGAAACAGCCTGGATGCAAGGGGGTGTGGTGACTTGTTTATAAAACTTCATCTCTTGAATGTGACTGACAGCCAATCCTTCCTGCAAGAAGCCTCAAGCATTGTAGATAAACATTGTAGAGTAGTTGCTATGTGGTGGCAAGGGAATCTGTGCTTCCAGGAGTGGAGCAGTAAGGTCCGTTAGTGTTACATTGTTTCTTATGCTTCTTCCTTGGTAGCACAGTGGTTTCCTTGATCACCAACTCGAAGTTCTTCAAGACTACCAGCCACCACCCATTATTTACAGTCTGGGTAAAACTGGAAATTAAAGAAACACATTCAGCTTGACATCATTACAATCCAAAATATGGTCTTCCTAATAGTGGTATCCTTTCTCTATTCTGGTAGAGTCACTGCCCTTTCTTCCCTTAACTTGTTCAAACTCAGTGCTATAGATACGATGTTGTGTAGCTATTGAGAAATATGATTCACTCTGCTAGGTAAATGGAAATCAATGCTACTACCCTATAATATTGATAGACGCATCCATGCAGGTCACAATAAATATCATATTGTTATTAACTTTAACAAACATAACTTACTATGTTTTAACAGTCATTTACTGAGTTGGGATGTCTACTTTGACTTCCTCCTATTCACTTTTCTTCTGTATCTTCATCAGCATCACATTTCCCAGTAGCTCAACCATTGCTGACCAAGGTCATTTAATTCTGGTCCACGGATCACAGTAGAATGAAAAAGCCATAGGTGTTTTCTTGAGTGTCTCTATCACCTATTCCCGTTTTCCCTTCCTCTTATCTTTCTTTGAGATGTTCTCAGGATCTCATTTTCTGTAACAGCTCTTCATATGTTTCTTACTCTTTTTCCTCAAGAATTCCCATCGAGAACTTACGATGACTTGTCTTAACTTACATGGGCGTACCTTTGCCAAGTTGGGTTTGGCTTTCCATTGTTCTTTTCCAGCTCAAGTGTTAGCAGAAGAATTCATATATCTGCAAACAGTCTTTCTTTCCATCATACTTAGGCTCAGCCTTCCCCTCAGAGCTTTCTGAAGGGTGTCACAGAATCTGTAATCTAACTGGCTGAAACTACTGGTGATTTTTATCAAAGAAAACATTGTGGATTTGTTTTAGCTGTAAATAACACTGACTCAGGATACTAACACTAAATAAATCATGTGATTTTTTTCCAAATGTGGATTAATTTAAAATTAATTAAAATATATTGGGCAGGTAGTGGCACAGATCTTTAACCCCAGCACTTGGGAGGCACAGGAAGGCAAATCCCTGAGATAAGGGCCAGTGTGATCTACAAAGCAAGTTCCAGGTCAGCCAGGGCTATGCAGAGACATTATGTCTTGAAACACACACACACACACACACACACACACACACATCCATCCTCCCTCCAATTCTAGTCATTCCCCCATTCAAACATGTGTTCTCTTTTTTCTTTAATTATCATTGTTATACACACATGCAAATAAGTATATTAATGAAACTTGCTAAGTTCATTTATAAAACATATACATTGTTATTTATAAAACATATACATTGCTCATATGTATATATTTTTAGAGTTGATTGCTTGGTGTTGGGCAGCAGTTTAGCAGCTTCATCCTTAGAGAAGACTAATTCCCCCTTTCTCAGCTGTTGTTAATTGCCTGTAGTTCTTTATCTAGAGGTAGGGTCATGAGACATCTCCCCCATCCACTGTTCTTTATTAAATTTTTATGTTGATATGTCCCTTCACTTTCCATAATATCATAAATTTCTTGTTTTCTCTGTAAGTGTGTTGATTTTACTAATAAAATATTTGTCACTGTTCATTTTTGTTAACTTGACAGACACCTAGACATACCTGGGAAGAGGGAATCTCAATTAATGAATTTCTCCCATCACATTGGCCTATTGGTTTGTCTATGGGGCATTTTCTTGATTGCTGATTGATGTGTGAGAGCCCAGAACCCTGTAGGTAGAGTGATTCCTGCATATGTAGGTCTGGTATACATAAGAAAAGGTAGTTTAATAATCCAGTAAGTAGTGTTCATTCATGGCCTCTGCTTTATTTCTTGGATCCAGGTTCCTGCTTGAGTTCCTAACTTGGCTTCTCTTGAAGATGGACTCTGTCCAGTAAGATGTAGTAAATCCTTTCCTCTTCAAGCTGCTTGTGGTCGTGGTTTTATCATAGCACAGAGAAGCCAACTATAATAGTCATAAATAAAATTGAGGTTTCAATGTGAAGTGACTGGTAGAGGGTAGTTCATTTTATGACCTTATTAAGGCTCCCAGTTGAAACGCAAAAAGCACTACTAAGAAGAATAAACTCAAAATTATTCAATAGAAAATGACACTTTGTTTATTTTATATTAAACCTATGACTGGTATTTCTACCCAATGTCCACAGCAACGACTTGAGGTGGGGCACGAAGGAATGTTCACATGAAGTTGGAAATTCCTTTGGAGATGGTTAGATGTTAGTGGAGAGAAAACAAGTGTAAAGTAACTCCTTTATAAAGTCTCTTTGCTACTGTCACCTCTGGAATAAACTAAAGTGAATGACAGTTGTTATCCTCTCAAGTTAAGGCATTTGAGCTTTCATGAGAAAGAAATGGAAAAGGTACCCAGCTGTAAAACCTTATGGGATGTCTTAGCTTTTCAGAACCAGATGCTTTAATACGCTGAGATTTGACATGTTATAGATATAAATGATCGTGAAATCCTTTTACTTTAAAATTTATTCCCTGAAACTAAACACACATTAGTATTTAGCACATAATAGGCATTTCACAAGTGCATATTGTTGAGAATAAAGGGACAACGCTTTGTCTTTGTCTGGCTTGCTGAAGAGTTGAGCTGTTCCCCCCCCCATTCCCGGAGCAACTCATTTTATCATAAAGTATTTCTTATCTCTTGGAAATGTAATCATAAAATGTGAAAGAATGATCCTTTGAAAAGTTCTTTTCTTGACTGAATCAAGTGCTAGAATTTTATAACTAATGAGATACGATGTTTTTCTTCCCACATTTCAATGAAATATTTAGCTATTCATTTTCTTGTTCATGGACCCATCTATATAGAAATATTTTTTTCTCAGCAGTTAAAGCTTAGTAAGTCTTAGTTGTTAAGCAGACAGTAAACACTGTGCAGTGCTGCTGTGATGATGCTTTGGCTGTTTGAAATGCGTGTGGCTTGATGTGCTGCTACATCTAGACTATGCAGCCAGCCACTGTACAATTTTATGTTACTGTAACTGGAGATTGTTCTAAACTTTTGATTTTCAATTAGCTATTAGCCTAGAGAAAAGTTGTTAAACCAATAAAAAGAGTTCCTACATATCCTTTAATCTTTTGCTCTTGATGTTACTATTTCAGTAACCATAGTCAAGTATTAAAATCTGAACATTAACATCAGTACAAAACCATTAACTGGATTGCGGATCCTGTTCAAATGTCACCAGCTTTCCCCATTAATGAAGAAGGAGTCTTTCTTAAAATGTAGAATGGAGTAACTTATACTTAAAGCTATTTAAGATTGATCATTTTGCTATTATTTACCTTTAAAAATGTAGTGATAGAATTTTGACAAGCTCTTTAATACATCTGATGCTAGCACAATGGTCTTTCTTTCCCTTTATTTTTTCTTTGTTCATGCTCTGAATTGCCTTTTAATTGGCAGCATGTGCAAAAAAGAATATCATTAATATTTTAAGAAATCATTAACTGTCACCTGATGCTAAAATATTTTTGTATAGACCCATTTCAGTGACCTTTTCTCTACCATGAAAAGTTCTGTTTTTATAAAAGATTCTGTGACTGTAGAATCAAGGTAAATATTCTAGTTTGATGCTCTGATCTGTATTCCTATGAAAATGACACAAGTCATTCATCACCCTTTCTGATAACCATTATTCACATAGTAAAGGGTGAGAAGGAAGAACTGCTTATAAATATTCTAGATTAAATTTTGACCGAGGAACTTGGAGAGCATCATACCCCGATTGAGAGAAATGTGGATTGTTCTCAAAAGACCTTCCTTACTTGTTCACATGTCCAGCCCATTTTTTTGTGAAATTTGCTTTTCTGTGTGATCTTGTACTGTAGCATAAAGTCAAACCCTCTTACTGTGGCAGCAGCAAGAATTGATTGTCTACTCATTGAGGGCAGATTCATTTCTTATTAATCTACATGGGCTTCAGCTGAGTATGGCGTCTGTCCCACTCACAAGTCCAAGTAATGCCTTTTTAGGGAACACTGTAGTGTGGAGGAAACACAAAGGAAAAGGGATGATGAACCTATGATCTTCAAGCATGTGTGCTAGAACCTGACCGCCTGAAGGAGACAACCCCTTTACTCTCACGCCAGTCACCACCTGTTTGTGAAAGTGAAATTGGGACTACATTTGGAGGAGGCTGCTTATTCGTCCTGGCCGCCCAGAACCAAAATAACCACACAGAAACTATATTATTTAAAACACTGCTTGGCCCATTAGCTGTAGCTTCTTATTGGCTAACTCTTACATATTAATTTAATCCGTAATTAATAGAAATTACATTTCTATTAATCTGTGTATCGCCACGAGGTTGTGGCCTACCAGCAAAGTTTCAGTGCATCTGTCTCTGGTGGCTCCATGGCTTCTCTTTTACTCTGCCCTTCTTTCTCCCAAAATTTAGTTTAGTTTTCCCCTCCCCCTAAATAAGTTCTGCCCTCCTATAGGTCCAAAGCAGTCCTTTATTAACCAATGATAATCACAGCATACAGAGGGAAATTCCACATCAATTACGGGTGTCCTGGCTTACTCATATGCCTACCTCGTCCTTGTTTATCTGTTTATGAGTAATGAGTGCTTATATAAAATGTGCTCTGCCAAATGAGATACACACAGAGATAATTTATGAAATAGAGCTTTCAAATAGTTTGAGTAAGTCCATGGAAATAATTACTCCAGTGGCCTTATCTAGACATGATTAGCTTTCTAATATGATGTTGAGAGAACTGTCATTTTGAGCTTGCAAGGATTTTGTTAGATATGCATTTTATGTTTTCTGCTTCATGATCTTTGTATCAACACTGGAAACCTTGCCTCGTTTATTTAATTCTTTTTAACACAATACATGGTCAGTTTAGTTCAGCAAAAATATCAAGAGAAATAAAGTTGACATCAAGTGACACTGAAGATCAAAACTGTAGACTGTTTTAAAGACCATGTCATCGTCTGATTTGTGAAGAATTTCTGCCCAGAAGGGTTTTAAAATATTTAGAAGTTAGAGTGGGCAGAATTTGAGGTTGACTCAACCAATGACAAACCCTATAAAATCAACTTATTCCTGAATCTCTGAAAAATCATGGATTTGACAAGACTAAAATGATAAGACACAGCAAGAATATTTAGTAGCTTTTGAAACAAATGTATTTGGCTCATGATAAGGAGTTTGTAGAAGCTAGTTATTGCAATTCCTTTCAAATGCCATCATCTTTGAAGTATGTATTGATGTATACTGTAATATAATATTTTGAAAACTTACTGAGGATACATTAATTAGGTATCATCATCAAGAGCTTAGAAATTATATTATTAAATATGTTGCTTAATTTTTGTTTTTGAAATTGGAATTTAATTACAACATTTTCCATTCTCTTTCCTTCCACTGAGTCTCCCCATATGCCCCTCTTAAATATCCTTCAAATTTATGGCTTCCTTTTAATTAATTATTATTGTATGCATAGATGTAGTTGTATATACATATATATTACTAAATATAATCTTTTGATTCCATATAATGTTACTTGTACATATGTTGTCAGGGCTGACTGTTGTTACTGAATAATCAATTGGTGTGCTCTTTCCCAGGTTTACTCAATTTCCTATAATTCTTCATATTCAGTTTGGGAGATTCACTGATGGCCTTGTTCAGCCCATGTTTGGACAGTCCTGCTGGTGAGACTTTGTGGGCATAGCTTCTGATGTTACTAGGAGGCATAATCTTATAGCAAAGCCCCTGACTCTCTGGCTCTCACAACCTTTCTGCCCCATCTGAGCCTTAGGTGCAGGACTAATTTGTAGATGTTTCCATTGCAACTGAGCTCCACAACTCTGCATCTTGATTAACCATGGTTTTCTGTAGTGGCCTCCGGCTGTTGCAAAACTACAACATGCTTGATTTTGGGTGTGTGTGAAAACTACAGTCATTGCTTGATTTTGGTTTGTATATTAGCTTTGCTTTAGGGAAAGAGAGTTTTCTTTATTTGCTATGGATAAATTTAGAGTTTATCATGCCATGTAAATGCTTTGCCAAACTATAGGTAGTAGAAGGCCCTGTATAGGAAATACATAAATGAGTAACAGAATGATTTAGGCAAATTATGTAGCTCAGTGGCAGAACACTTAATTAGTATGAGTGAAGTCTGTATTTGATCCCAACATCACAAAACAACAACTTAAGCAAGTAGTACTTATGCCAGTGATGGTAGAATGTAAAGAAAATGACGGTGTTTGGAATAAGTTAGATTAGGGGCAGTAGGAAAGAGAAAGCTACTAATTAACTGTCAGGTTAATACATTTATCTTCTGCTTCTCTGGTGGTAAGAATACTTGCATAGAGTCATTTTTTTATTTCACTGGAATTTAGAATAAAAGTACTGCTAAATTCATCTCAGTCAAATTTTAAATTTGTAATAGGCTTGTAAATATACCTAAGAAATGAAACCCCATATAGTTGTAGTTACTTCTTATTTTCCTGTTAACAGGAAATCTAGCAATGAGTAAGTAGTCTTAATTGGCATAATGAGACCATGGGTCACTTTTGTGTTGGCACAAAAGGGAGGGCTTCATTGCAAATTTTGCCATTGCAGGTGTGTTTAGATCAACGTTGTGAGGCAGGAAGCAGAGCTGGGGGGAAGTTGGTGAAATCGGTCCTGGGAATGGAAAGACATCTAGGAAAACATTCCAGTTTATCAACATTTGAAACACGGACACTTGTACATAGCAGGTTGTCTGGGGAGGATAAGATCTTGGAGTATAAACTGCCTTGAACGAAATCAGGTTCTGTTACTTAGGTAAAGGGGTTCTTTTACATGGAGACAGTAAGTGAGCCCTGGAGCCTGTAACATGGTACTTGGCCCCTGTGTGATCTCTGTGCCTGGCAGACATTCTACCACTATTGCTGTTGTGACTATACTGTAGTTATATTCTTGAAAGTCATCAAACTCAGCCTGAGTTTGATTAAAATGAAACAGTAACTTGTGGCACACTCAAATGTTAATAATGTTCTCAACACTGTCATAGTCCCTTTCTTTACATGGGGGCTATATGTCTACATACCAAATAAGTGGCTGAGACTATAGACAATACTGGTTTCTATTAATTTTGTCTTTCCCCCTAAACATGCTGACCGATGATAAAGCTGAATTTAGAGATCTGGCAGAGTATGACATTAAGAACTGTGACTAATGTTAAGATTGATTGGTTATATCAATATGCCGTATACAAAGTTATATGAGCATAATCCTTCTCCATTAAAGTATCTTCCTGTGCTGGATGCCTGTGAGATGATCGTGCACTTGACTCTGGGAGGTAAACCACAGAAAGCAAACCACGGTTGGATGGGGACAGCTCTGTTTTCAAGTTTGTAATGTGGGATTAAGTTCTTAAACTCTTCAGAGAGTGTGCTTAGAGGTAGGTTTTTTTTTTAATTTAAGTGAACTTTTTCACATCTAGAGCGTTTCTTCAGCTTCCAAGTTACGTTTGAAAAAAGTTGGCACTTTGCTGTTCGTTCCCGTTCTCAGGGCCATTTGGCAAAATTGTTACAGTTCAGTAATGTCGAGTTTGTTTGCTGACATGCAGAATAATGCCTTGAAGCTTATCAGACTTGGAGATCATTCTCTGAAGTTTAGATAAGACAGACTCCCAGGGAAAATGATGATTAAAAATAGGCAACGCAGCCTTGGCCCAGTTAGGCAGGTTTGGGTCCAGTGTTGGTGCCCGGGCTAAACAGGTGTTTACTGTGTTAGACAAGTAAAAAGGCAAAAAACAAAAAACAAAAACAAAACAAAACAAAAAAAATTGTTTAGCCAGTAGTAGAAATTGAGATAAATCAATCCCTGAAATGTTTGCAGCAGTGTGCAGGCCAGATCAAGGCAAGCCCAATTACCAGTACACAGCAATAAAACTAAATCTGCACGACCTTAGTGGGTGGACTTTCACGGCTGCTATTTTTCTAGTCTTGACTGGCAACTGGGCCAGGCAAAACAATGAAAACTGAAAGACTTGCTCTGGCCCTGGTGAGACGGTTGTTTCATGAATGGAGACCGTGAGGACGGACTAGTGAGTCACACAGGAACATAATTTATGAATGCTGTAGGAGGTGAGGTGGTGGACACAATCCACACAGGTATCCAGGGCTGGGCATTTCCCCTGCTATATAATGAGATGCACTTTGCCTTCCTTCTCTCTTCTCCTGGTTATTGAAAGTTCATCATTTAAGGTTGAGAGTAGAGGGACTGGCTGCAGAGTTCATATGTCCTATCGGTTTTCTTGAACATAGTATTTTGGCAGAGCCCTTTGTAACCATGATCCGACTACACTTCTCAAAAATATGTAAGGCCTCTACTCTAGGCATAGAATCAAGGTTCTTTATTTCATCCTGTGACTCTAACCTGCTGCTTTACCCATGGAAAACGATCCATTTAAATTGATAAGATGTAGCCTCAGCCTCAGAAAATACTGCATTGTAGTTTACCATACCTTAAGAGACATACATTGAATATGTAATGCTAAGGAAGTCATGGATCCATATTTCTGCAATCCTCAAATTAGAGGACTGGCTCACAGAAGACAAGGATGGATGCGCTGTGTGGGGGAGGCCTTGTGAGGCAGATACATTGATAATAGTCATGGGTCCATCATCTATACAGAAGATTCTTTAACTCAAGAACATTAGTTATTTTCCCTTCTGACCCTGCTGTCAAGCTCAAATTGCTGTTGTATACAGAACATTTAAAATGATGTATATTGCAGGTAAGTCACATATTACATTATATTATATTCTTGTCTGGACATTAGCGAACTAGGAGCTCTGAATATATAAGACAACAACACTGGAATTTGCTTGCTTCGGTCTGAGTTCTAGCTCTGCAAGTTTCCAGCAAACTCATTTTTTGTATAGCAAGTTGTTTTTTTTGTTGTTGTTGTTTTTATTGAGCTCTACAGTTTTCTCCGCTCTCCTCCCTTCCTCCCCTCACTCCTTCTACCCTCCCCTGTGACCTCCACGCTCCCAGTTTACTCAGGAGATCTTGTCTTTTTCTCCTTTCTATGTAGATCCATGTTTGTCTCTCTTAAAGTTCTCTTTGTCTAGGTTCTCTGAGGTTTAGGATATCTCCTAGTGGGGTTGAGGTGAGGGGAAGCATATGGATTCTAAGCAGCAATGTGACTTGCAGACATGAAATACGTGCAATGATGATACCACAGGGAGAGCTGAGATGGGGGAAATAGGGAATAGAAAATGAAACCAAAAAGAATAATGTAAGGGCTTGATGCTGAAGAGAGTCCTTCAGAAACTCTTGTTCTGCGCAATTAGTGACCTTTTCCAGAGCACTTTCATCTTTCAGGCACTGATGAATATATTGGTTGGAAACCGAGGGGTGACGACAACAACAAAAAACATTCAGCGTGAATTCTTTCCGCAGCAGGAGACCTTTTCACGATGGATTTTTATAATTGTTGTAAAAGGATTATGTCTTTTAAAAACCAATTCCGTTGAACTGGTAAGAATGGTGAGTAAGTAAAGGCACTTTGCCATGAAGCCTGAAAAACTGGCTTTTGTCCCTGGCTCGTAGCTGATGGTGGTAGTTGCCCTCTGCCCTCCACACATGTGCTGTAATGTACGTACCTGCCCTTCCCACAACAAAATCAATAAATCAGAATAATGGAATGGTAAGCTGTTTGTAAGTGCTCCAGTCTGTGGCTCTGCAATTAGTTATAAAGCCGTGGAATCTGTGGCTGGTATGATTATGGCTACAGTGCTGGGTATGATGAGGTCCTGGAAACACCGCTACGGTAGAACATGACCTCCTCCTTTGCTCATCTTCTGGCAAATATGTTGCAAAAAAAAATAAGAAAGAAAGAAAGGAACAAAGAAGGACGTTGAGAAAGAAAAATGAAAACTTGAGTGTTGAAAGATGAATTAGAGATCCTTGTGAAGATCAGTTTGTGCCTCCACCTGTTTCAGATCCTCTTTTTAGATGGAAGAAGTGAAATCCCAAGCAAGCACCGTTTAACCACACTCTGATGAGACAGGAGTCTCAACTTCCCTTTCTACACACCTAGACACAACGTCTACCTTATGGCTATAGAATGTGAATGGGAAAGCATGTTCTTATTTATCCAGCAGGATAGGTCATTGTAAATTGTTAGGGAATGTTAGGCACCTTCAAGCTCCAGGTTCCCACTCCAAACATGGGCTTTGCCCTGCTCCAGTGGCTACTCTGGAGACATGTCCTAAATTAAAGATCCAGTCTGTACTGCTTGCCCGAATGTGTGATAGAGAAGAGTTGAATGAGTTCTCTATTTTCTTTCTTTTAGTACAAATCCATAATTCTTTAAGTAGCACCTCTTTTCTGGCTATGTGACTGATTGCCTGAAGCACGCTGTACATTATGGTGTGTTCTCTTGAGAAAGATATTCTTGTGTGCTGGACCTTATCCACTGAAAGCCTGTGAGAGTGAGAACAAGTAAAAACTACATCAGCATGGGGTTGAGCACAGAATGGGTGAAGGGTTGAAGGCATAGGTATGTCATGCTATCCCAAAGACCTTCTTTTCTAAGGGCTGGCTGAAGTAGCACCAAACCTGATAAAATAGTGTGCCACTCAGAATGAGACCTGTTTAGCTCAGATAATACAAAACAGACCCTAATCCTATTGGTCCCTGTTGTAAGACTAGTGGCTTGACTATGGAAGCTATAGATATTTAATCCAGTTGATTGCCTCCGTTCTGGTCCTATGTTTGTTTGACTTCCCGGATGCCAGTATTTAGGGAGGGTTAGACTAGTTAGACTAGATGGGACCTCAGGTATTTTGACCCTTGTGGTGATTATTTCTTATTGGAAATTAATAAGTTCACTTTCTATACAAGAATTCTATATTATGTGAGCTTGTGAGTGTGTTTTTCAGTGATCCTTTTTTTCTTGATATATTTTCTTTATTAATATCTTTAAGCACGTGATAAGCCTTTTTCCTCTGGAATGTGAACATGAGGCACTTTGTGATGCATAAGATGAAAATTTGTAACTTTCATGATTATTCTTGTTTATTTGGTACTATATGAAAATATTTTTTCTACTAATGGTTGTTATTATAATAAGAATTTCCAATGTTTGTTTGAAAGGAGTAAAATTTTTATGAGTGTGTATCAATGTTATGAGAACAAACTAGCTTTAATAATTTCCAGTCCTCATAAGCAGAAGTCATTGTAAGATGTATAGACTTAATGTTGTCACCCTTATTAACTTTAAGGAATGCAAGATAAATTTTACTAATAATTTTTTGAAATATAATTGTCATGAGAAGTTGTTAGTCATTTTTTAATTCAATAAAGTGTATTGAACTTAGTTTTCCTAAGTATCCTATATATCAAAACTACTTGCCTGCATGAAAGAATTATTATAAGGCCTTGTAGGGCTGAGTTTTCTATTTTAGATAAAGAAGAGCATGAATTGAATTTGTATTTCAACTATTACATTAATATAACTTTTTGCATGTTGATTCATATACAATCACTATTTAAAAATAAAATCTTATTTGCAGTTATATTTCTAATACCTGTTTAGTTTAATATTATTAATTTTCTAGAACTGTTTATTTTCATTTTTTGTCTGTATGTATGTGTGTATGCTATCCACAGAAGGCAGAAGAAGTCATTGGATCCACTGAAACTGAAGTTACAAATTATGGGTGGTTGTGAGCCACCATGTGGGTGCTGGAAACCAAACCAGCTGGGTCTTCTTCAGGAGCAGCGAGTGTTCTTAATGGCTGAGCCATCTTTCCAGCCCTTGATCCTTTATGTATTATATTGGCTTTGTATCAAGAATTACTTTTACCTTTCATGTAGTGTTTTCTTTGAATACATGAATAATAAGCAGCTCTCTGCAATTCAAGGGATCCTTTCCATTGTGTGTGTGTGTGTGTGTGTGTGTGTGTGTGTGTGTGTGTGTATTCCCGTCATGACTGCAGGAAAGTTAGGTTTTTTAATTTTAAGTAATTTAAAGTACTAAAGTATTTTTGCCTTTTTGTGGGGTCTGAATTATGTAGGACCATATTTTACAGAAAGAGATGTTTTCAGTCTACGTGACAAAATAGGCATGGACAGGATGTGACCTAAGACGTTTGGAAAATAAACGTGGGTGATTGCAGGATTTAAATGATCCCTAAAACTCCTTCCCAATACTGTCATATAAATTGTGCCTCATTTATTCCCACACCTCCACTCTGGTATGAGAAATGTTTTATGTCTGGGCTGGTCCCTGACATCTTTTGATACCTCATTCCTTACATTGAAGTTTTAGGGTTTTTTTTTTTTTCCCATGAGTTTCCACTGGCCATTTATTTAGTGACAGGACAGGAAGTTATATTTTGCTAAACAGAGGGGAACTTCTGGTTGAACTTTATTCTTCAACACAAGGAATGACATTAAATGTGACTAGAGAGATCACCACCATATATTCATATCTTTGGTCTCTGATTGGACCTTGCACAATTCTAAGACGTGTTTCTTTCTCTAGAACCCTGAAGCGCATTCCAGTCTCAACTTTGTATGGTCTGCATATTGGTAAAGACCATTAAAACTGGAACTATCAGCTTAAAGAAACTAAAAATAGCTGGAAAATAATTAATACATGTGTGCCTTTTTGCAGTTATTAGTATTCTGGAAATAGTTCACCAAGTTGCATTATCTATTTGAAAACTCTGCAATATCTATTTTTAAAATCTGGTCAATAATCACTGTCCTAGCTCATCAAATGTTTCACAAGCCTTCGTTAAGGCCATGTGATGTCATGATTTTGTATATGAAGGCTGTGTGTCGTCAAATGGTCATTTCGAAGTTGAGGAACACAGAAAAAATGCTTTTCTGAGTAGCACTTGCAATAGTGAATGCAGCTTACTGAGATGAATAACTTGGCATTTGCTCTTTTGCAGTCCTAGCTTTGTGCTGTTACCCGTTCTTTGGAGGCCTAGACTTCTTCCTTACAGCTGATTGATTTTGAATTTTTCAAACTGATTAATGTTTTCATTTGAATGGTAATGCTGACTTTGCAGAAGATGTGATCATTTAATTAGCAGATGCTGAGATTAGCATTTGGGCTGAGCAGTAATTAGCGTTTGTTCTTGTAGTACAGGAGCACAAACTGAGTATTGCCGCAGACACAGCTACCATGCCTCCTTGACAGTGGCTCTTTAGAATATCTTTGTGAGAAAAGTTCCAGATTACTGACACATTAATCACTTTGGGAATTAACATTGTAACAAATGATGGATACACTCAAGAGAAAAGAAATTTCACTTTCCTTGTATTATCAATAAATTGGTGAGTTTCACTTGCAGAGTTTACCTAAGTATTTCACAACAGTGATTGTGTTTATAGAAGTGTGATTTTAATATTTGTGTGTAAAAAATAGAGTAGACATATGAATATGTCTTGGAAAAATTCAAAACCTTTACATATGTCGCTTCTATTAGTAACACCCATTCCATAGTTATTTCGAGGATCAACCTAAAAGAGATGGCTCCAGTTATAGGCAGTAAAGAAAGAGTTAAGAGTTGGAGGTTGGTTTAAAGCAAACTGGATGCTAATTCTTGCAAGGGCTCATTTTCAAGACCTCATCTGCAACATGAAGGTGGAAGAGAATTATTGTTAAGAGTAAAGCAGATATTTAACCAGTAGCATGCAACCCACATCAATGAGTAGTATTCACTGGTAGAAGTACTACATACAGTCTGTCATCAGTACCCATTGCCATAAGTGGCCTACATTTAAAACTTACAGAGAACGATGTAGTAGGTTTATTTCTCAAATAGAATGATTGATGAACACCCACCAGTTACAGAGCACTGGATGTATAAAGAACGCACCAACTTCCTCTGCAGAAATTCATTGGTTCTACTCCTTGATAGGAAGTCCTTCAAGGAATCCTGTGGAGAGGCTGGGTGTCCCCTCCAAAACTGCTCCTGACAAGTGAGTGCTATTGTTTTTATTTTGTTTTCAGTGGTTTACACAACAATTGGTGGGGGAACAAAGCAAGTAGGAATGTTGTATTATTCATTCAGGCCCAAGTTATTTTGCCTACATGCACAATTCAGGGTGCATTTTTAGGGCTCTGATAGTAGACAGAGCGGTGCTGCATAGATGCTAAACATGGGTTTACTGCTTAATGTGTATCAAACGGCAACCTATGAAGTTTTAGCCATTATTATTTAAAGAGTAAATTATTGCTGATCCCTAGAGCCTAGAGAGACTTGGTCCTACACATAACTCCTTTCCCCCCATTCCATTGATGGCTATTAAAATAGCCCTAAAGTAAATGCATTTGCGTTTGTTACTATGGAGGCTGCTCTCCCGGGAGACAACAAACAGAACACTTCAAACTCTTGAGTGAGCAGGATGATTGACTGATTAAATCTCCATCTCTTCCCCCTCTCACCCCTGCTTGCTGCCTGCCCACTTACATATGAACAGAGAGACTAACAAAATAAGTCAAAGTAGATTTCCAGGAAAGAAAAAAGGAAGGAAAAAAAAAGAAAAACCGGAAAACCACAAGAAATACATTTTTTTCTTAAAAAAAGAAAAGTATTAGTGCTGTTTGAATGCAAGGAATTTTCATCTTCAAAAGGAAATAGAATTTTTTCAGGGTATCACTTTACTCTAAAACAGAAAAACAAAACTACACTGAAGTAGAAGTGTTGTTACTTTAGAATTAGACGCCAGGTTCCTGAAGCAGAACTGGCTGTTTAATTTACACTCATCAGTCACAGTATCTGTTTGCTTGCGTGCATCCTAGGAGACCACTTCAGCTTTCAGACCTAGCTAGTTAGGGTCGTTTTAGTCCAAAATACACTAGACTGGCTCATTTATAAGTAATAGAAATTCCCTTTCACAGTTCTGGAAGCTGGGAAGGTCCAAAGATTTTGCCTTTGGTGAGGGTTCCTCCTTGATTCCACGGCGATGACTGACAGCTTGTGTACCCGTATGGCAGGAAGAAAACACATCTGGTTAGAAAGTAGAAAAGCGAAAAAAAAAAATGTCTGGCTGCGTCCTTAGAATCCTTCTATTATGCATCTTAATAGAGTTTTCAAAGGCTCGGCATTCATATATTGAACAACACCAAAGACTCCCCTCAGTATTTTCTCACCGGGTCTTAGGTTCTGATATAGGAATTTAGGAGAGTCAGAATCGTGTATGTAAATTAAACCATAAAAAGCATGTCTTCCCAACTGAGCTTTCAAGATTTTCTTTCACATTTGTGTTTGCTTATTCTTTATTTGGTGATGCTAGGAACAGAAACCAAAAGCTTCATCCTAGGGTGCGGGCACTGTGCCAGCGTGTTACACCTGCAACCCTGCACAAGTCTGATAGAGAAGGCCACCTATAGTCAGTGCAAAGTTTCCTGGAATGGAACATATGTAAAACAGAAGGACAGATGATTAATGTTGCTTTTTTCTTGCTCTACTAATATTTAAATAAAATCTGTATATTTATATGTTATATACTTATATTTTTATATAATATCTATTTTATACAAGTATATGGCATATATTTATACCTAAATATATACATTTCTGTTTCTTCCTCCATGCCACCCTCCTTCTTTTATTATTTAACAGCCATGTGTCCAATCATTCTTTTTTCTGTTTGGGTATGTGTGGTATATCCACATGTGTGTACGTGTGCATCTGTGTGACTCAGAGACCAATAAAAGGTATCTTCTTTTATCATTCTTAAATACATTATTTGGAACCAGAAGCTCAACAATTTGGTAAAACTAGATGAAGAGAAATGTCTTTGGATCTGCCCTGTCTTTCCTGCACAATACTGAGGTTCCCAAAAGAGGATTGCTTCTGGGAGAAGTTGGGCATGGCTTCTTGTATGCTGACCATGTTCCGGTGATTGGCCCCACACCTGTGAGGACTGAGGGAGTACAGTTCTGACTTGGTGCATTGTTTTATAGGGATAAAAAGAGGGCAAGTAGATGAGAGGGGCTGCAGAGTTGGAAGTGGATCTGGGAAGAGTTGGGACTGAATATGATCACAATACATTGTGTGAAATTGTCAAAGAATTAATGAAAATAAAAAGAGGATTGTGTCACTTGTGATGAGCATCTAGGGCTGTTTTTTTTCTATTTTTATTTTATTTAAAACAAAACAGAAAAAAACTATCTTTTTTTTTCATTTTACATACCAATCCCAGTTCTCATTCCCTTCCCTCCCCTCTTTCCCTCCACCACCACCCCATTCACTCCTCAGAGAGGGTAAGGCATATTGCTTTGAGGCAGGACCAAGGCCCTCTCTACTATATCTATCCTGAGCAAGATATCCTTCCAAAGAGAATGGGTTCCAAAAAGCCAGGACAAGTAGTAGGGATAAATCCTGGTGCAATTGCCAGTGGCCCTGCAGTCTGTCCCAGCCATACACCTGTCACCCACATTCTGAGGGCCTACTTTGGTTCTATGCTGGTTCCTTCCCTGTCCGGCTTCCCTGTTAGTGAGCTCCCATTAGCTCAGGTAAACTGTTACAGTGGTTATCCCCATCATGGTCTTGACGTCTTTGCTCATATTCTCACTCCTCCCACTCTTCAACTGGACTGTGGGAGTTCAGCCCAGTGGTCTGCTGTGACTCTCTGTAGGGTTGATATTTTAAACAAGAATAGGTCCAGTAGAGTGTCCAGAAGATCTTGAGTGATAAGCAAAGGCTTTATAAAAACTTTATTAGGAAGTTAAAAAGCATACAGGTTCTTAAATTAGGCATCGATATATTGAACTACTTTCATCAGTTCCTTGCTTATATAGATTAATTTATAATTGACTTAGAATTGCTTTTTAAATTTTTATGTCTGATGTTGGAAAGAACATGCTTTTAAGTTGTGCTTTGCATATTTAGATCTTATTGAATTTGTAAGTTATTTAAAAGCTGATAATCAGGACTTCGAATTGGTGGGGAATTCTTACACGCATTCCTTTTAAAGCTCAATCTTCTGTTTTAGTAAAATTACTTTCTCTTCTTCAGAGTATTTGCATAGACTTCTCAGGAGTACAAAAATATAACTAGATAGTCCATGCATTCTCACAGTTTGGCTGTTATATTACATTGCTTTGCTTGCTGGTGTACCGTTTGGTTAAAATTTTGCTGTATGTTGCATAGCATATCTTTGAAATTCCTACATTGTTTTGGTATTTGGAGCAGTTTTTTCTGTGCAGTTGACTGGTCGTCACTCTGTTATTCTTTGAACACAATTCTAAATGGCACAAGTGCTGTCTCTGCATTTTCTGCCTTTCTCGCCTAACTTCTTTAATGGCGAACTCTACTTGAGACCTCCTTTTGTTCCCTCACTTGTGATTCATTATAATCAGAACCTACACAACCTCTTCCCTTTACCCAGGGCGCCATCTCTCACTCCACCCTGCTTCCCAGGCAGCACTTATTCATCATTTTATTTGCTTGATTATCTGTTTAATGTTTGACTCCCTTTGCCCGTTGTAAGCTCAGTAAGAAGATGATTATATCTATTATGTGGCGCTGTTGTATATCCATTGCCCACAAAGGACTAAGCATGCAGTTGGTGTTCAGTAAGTATGTGTTTAATGAGGTGAACGAATATCATTCAGGCCGATTAAGTTTTGCTCCAATGTTTTTTAAGCACAAGAGTCTTAATTGCCCTAAGGAAGCCTGTAAGCTGTTTGGGAGTTTCCACAATTATTAGAATCATTCCCTTTTTCTTATCTATTGATTTATATTTGAAACAAAGGACACACATGTTATCTTAAACAGTGACTATTGATTTTTATGTAAGTGTGGCCTTAACATTAATGTCTGAAACACCCCGCCCCCCCCAAAAAAATAACAAGGTCTGGTTGTATCACCAAGGATTCCAGTGAACCAGTTGCATAAATTTTCATGAATATTAGACTAACAATACAGACAATAACACAGAAATGCCCAGTATACAAGTTATCATTGCCTGAAGGCTGTTGGTGAACAGTTTTCTCTGAACTGCTTAGAAATGTGCTGTCATTTGTTGGGTAAACAGAATATAGTGGGAATTTCATTTTTACAGACTGCCATGCTCTTAATAGCTCATGACTACATTTGTGAATGGTAATATTAGTTTAATATTAAAATATATGCCAATTTTCTGATTGAAATTGAGAAACTATTGATGATTGATTTATTTTCTGTGCAAGGCAGTGTCCACAGCATACTAGTTATACACAGTCCATGGTTTAAGGATTCTGTTTTTAAGTTTGGCTGAAAAGGGGATAAGTGGTATAAAAAGGTTGCAAATAGCATTAGGAATACTGAGGGGACACAGTTTCAACAACAAAGTGATCCATTGGATAGTCGCCAAAAGAGGTGATACTAAATATAAGTATCTATAGATGATCAAAGTTTCAGTAGGTGAATTGGTAAAACACCTGTGTGCCTACTGTATAAGAGTTTGACTTTCAAACAAAACAGGTAATAAATAAAAGCATCAAGTGATAAGGAAACTAATTGATCTGTTGCTAGTGTACCTCAATCACAACCATAGTGTGGACCTAAAGTCAACCAGCTTTCGATAGGCTTCTTCAAGGGTTAAATTTATACAGGCCAAAACCAAGAACATATCCAGATCATGTGTGAATAGACATTTTATCTCATTTTTCTGCTGAATTGAAGAGTAATGACATCAGTTACAGACTTTTAAGGTCTGTCCACAGAGTAATCGTTCCTCTCATAGGCAGTGATAACTAATGAATGTAGAGATCATCTACCAGTTTATTTCTCTTGGGAGAAGTCTTTGCATGAGAAAACATAGTTCTGGCAGTATCTGTGAAGATAAGTGGCTTGTGTTTGCAATGAAAGATGATTGTAAGAGTTAGAAATATTTATTTCTGAACTTGACAGGCCATTAAAGCCTGATTTTATTTTGAAGGCAAACTATTTAATATCCAATGTTGGTCCTCTTCATAAACATTTGTGCCTGTGGAAACTTTGACAAGTAATATTAAAAAGCTGCTGTGTCTGATTATTTGAGTAAAACCCAAGGTTGATTTTAACATTGTCAATATAAAATCAGTTAAAGGATGTTGTTTCCATTTGCAACCTAATAAAACTAACCACATTATTTGGACTGATTTTATTCGGCCTAACTTTACTACTGAAATACCTTAGTGAATTACTGCCCTTGAATTTATTAACTTTTTTCTCTACAGTAAGCTATATTTGTATTGCATTTTAAACATACCATTAATTGACAGAATGCAAAGACAAGGATCACTCATTACCATTAGATCTCCTCAACTTTTCCAGCCTGTCATATTTTATAGAATGAAGGTTATAGGTTTGTAGGTTATAGAGTTCAGTTGGAGACCTTTATCTGTGAAAGTTTAATAGCTGACTCCAGTAAACAGTGATTTATGTAGTAGTAAATATGATTAAAGGGGAGGGATTGTTTTCTATTGATCAAACAGTAAAATAGTGGGGATTAAGTTTGTATGTAAGGTCATCTACTCTCTGCACATATTTTGTTGCCAAAAATGTTTTGTTTCTATAAATACTCACTTGATAGAACCTAAGTAAATGTTATTTGAAGAAAATCATGGGCAACATACAGGTTTTTTTTTTAACAAAACAACAGATATATGCATGTGTAAATATATGGATTTCATGCTCTCTTGTGTGAGTTTGAATATCTAGTAGTGAGAAAATTAAACTAGGTTGTTGTGCAACGAAAGAATGAGTGTGTAAAATACAACCAGTTCTTGCTTTATCAATGTGGCTACCCCCTGAATTGTGTAACTGGAGACATACAGATCGAGTCAGCTCCCATTAAAACAGCGTTGCTTTCTCGGTGGACTTCTGCATTCTGGCAGATCGAGGATGGGATCTGAACAATAGTCAACAGTGATTGGCTCAAAGATAGTCTTTACCAGTGCATTCACGTGTGTTACAATGACAGGGCTGTTCAGATTCCTGTGCCTCTCTCTGTGCCTCCCTTGCTTCTCACACTCACGTTTGCCTAGTGTGTTTTAAGCCCACTGTTTTGTTTCTTGTGGAACTAATTGTTTAGAAATAAGTTAAGAGTTTACTAAATAGGGCATTTGCCACATAATCTTTTCCTTTTCCTTACTCTTCTGCAGATGCCGATTTGAAGAACTACCCTGAAAACTGGTGAGTGGGTTGTGCAGTGCCCAATGACGATGTGCCATCTTGGGCATTGTGTTTTTCCTCTCTCTTCCTTCTCTGTGCCTCTTCTATCTGAAGCACATTCAGTTCTTTCCTTTGGCTTCCTTTGACAGACTGTCAAGGACAGTGGAAGAAAAATCTGATAGACGTGTGGATCAGTGCTATTACACATGTAAGGGTTTTAGCCTCCGCTGAACCTTGAGTGCCACTCAGCAAATCCTTGCTGTCTCCCTGTCTGCTCCCTTTCTCATCTATCATGTTCTTTGTGTTTGCATGTGCTGTTCTTTCCCTGAAATATCTTTTAAAAGGTTTCTTTCTAGATGAAGGCTAGTCATCCTTCAAGTCAGGACTGGCTGGTATCTCAGTTTACTAAGCTTTGTAGTCTGCCTCTTGTTTCTCCATGTTCCCCCTGGTATTATCTCCAGCACAGTGAATTTATTTCTTTGTGCTGTATTTGTGCACCATAAGCAATGTTGCCATTAGGTTAGGCACTACATGAAATTACCGAAGGCCATGCCCATGCTTCTCGAATTGTTTCTTTGTTGATTGTGTGGCACATGGTTAACATTATACTGGATTTGCTAAGTCAATCAAGTGCCTGGAAAAATGTCATCCACAAAATGCTTCCTGCTAGAGGAACAAGTGCCACCATCTTACAATTTGTCACAATGTCTTCCTGTTCATAATTATCATGCTTTATGTTTACTACATCCTGAAACAGTGATAGAATTAAGTGGCAAATAGATGGGCGAGTGAGGAAGTAGCTAAAATGATAATCTGCTTCCTTGCTCTCTGAAACACCTTCTAGAACATATCTTTATTTTTGAAAACAGATTTCAGGTTATTGGAGCCCACAGTATCTGCATGTAGGTCCATCCCCAGTCTGTTAGCATCTGTACATCACTCATGAGCAGCCTTTGTGTTTCTTTCCCATGTTTATCACATCTTTTAATGTTACTGTCTTTTGCCTCCTGACTGGGGATATCTTATACATGAAATCTACAGCACTTTTAATACCTATGTCCATCAGCAACTTGCCAGCTGTGAGACAACAGTTGACTTTTCTTCTGTAGTCAAAGGGTGGAGCCTTTGCATTGCTTTACAGCTGCCAAGAGCTTCTAATTCTGCCCCCTCACTGCCTTGAAAACCCAAGTCCCTTATGTAAAATAGCCCAGATGCTCTCTGGTTTTTAACAGGTGATTGGAAAGAGTTCCTGAGAGAATAGTGAATAATCGGACCAATTAGAAGGGAAGCTTGGTGGTGGCTGATAGATTAGATCAGATGTCAGGGTTTGAGTTTAACCATTGCTATGCTTCCATATATTAAAAATCATTAATGGATGTTTTTATTTGTAATTAAACCCACA
This sequence comes from Ondatra zibethicus, assembly GCA_004026605.1. Taxonomy (NCBI): domain Eukaryota; kingdom Metazoa; phylum Chordata; class Mammalia; order Rodentia; family Cricetidae; genus Ondatra; species Ondatra zibethicus. The sequence continues at coordinate 31,976 of PVIU01019614.1, forward strand.
AAACTTAAGAGCTGCTTGTTGGTATGTGGGCAGGTTTGCTCGGTTTCATCATACATTTATTTCTATTTTCATACGTCATACATATATCTTTTTGGAACTTGATAATATTGACTTTAAGACAGCGCAGCTTAATGCAGATTTGATTTTCCTTTATCCAGTGCAAAAGAGACTTACTGTTCCCTCACTAGGATTATATAATTATCATTTAGCCTTTTTTATCACCCATTTTACAGTACAGCATCACTTCTTCCTAATTGAGATTTCAATGTGCATTGTATGACTGCTCATGGGTCAAAGAAGAATTAGTTCTTTTCACTGTTAATAGGATTACTAGTAGTACAGCATCAGCATTCATCATATGCTTATGGGAAAGAAATTCTTCCTAGTATATAACTCAACCCAAATTTAAAATTCTTACTGTGATAATATGTTGCCTTCCAAACAAATAATATATGTGATAATATAATGGTGTGAGATTTCCTTTATAGAAGGAAGACACTTAAACTTACTTCTGTATGTTTAAGAAAATTTATTGTGAAAATATGTGCTTCCGGTACATAATAAATAACCACTTTTTAATGCTAAATTAATCTAAGCATTAATTTGGTACATATTTTTGAGTTCTCAGAATATGTCAGGCATGAGCTACATCGTGAGGTTGCAGTAGTGACCACAGCACACGAAGAGATGTTCTGTGGCAGCTCTATGATGCTTTCATAAAAAGATGTCTTGAGTGCTTTCCTGAGTGCACACCAAGATGTGTTTCTGTGATGATAATATGTGTAGCATAGATTCTACAAATACATTTCATTCTTTCTGAAAGTTCTAGAGGCATTCAGCATTTTAAGAAAGGAATTGCAAAGCTTGGATAAATAAATGATCTTTATCAGCTGAGAGGGGAATTAAAAATTATTGAAAAGGTGATTCACATCTATTGCTGCAATATGAAGTTTTTCTCTGAATTATATTGAAATATTGACTCTTTCCAGGATATTCTGAACCTTTTGTACAGTCTCCCAAGGAAGCCATAGAAGGACATTTGTGTATCATCTTATATGTATAAAAAAATCTAAATGCATTCCCTTAAAACCTATATAATTTGGGTTTACTTTTAATCATCATATCTTTTCTTAGGTTATAAATACAATAATACCAAAAGTCTGAATTGAACAATAATATCCATCATCAGGAACAATGGAAGGAAAAGTGTGTTATAGCATCTATTGAAATTATGCATTACCTATCTTTATAGCTGAGGAAATCTAAAGTTCATGCATTGTGAATGGCCCCCTAATATCTTACCCTATCAGAATTTCTGACAAGGTCTACTTACTGTCTTTAAAACTGCGTTGGAATTTAGTTCCATCGTGTTGTCATTTCTCTCTTATATGGATTTAAACAAAGTCATTGAGCTAGTTGTTATGAGAACTGGACTGTTCAAATCATTACTTAAACTTTATCTGTTGGAGGAGGTGGCCAGGAGATGGCTTACCAGGCAAAGAATCTGAAAGCCCGAGTTCATTTCCTCAGAATCACAAACTAAAAGAGAACCAACTCCTGCAAGTCATCCTCAGACTGCTAAGGGACTCTGTGGCACATGTGTGTGCGCATGTATACCCACACAAAGAATTAGTAAATAATTACCATTTTTAAATTAAAATAAAACATATATGAAACACCAGGTTTGTTCTTGCAAGTGTTTCCTTAATCAGAGACTTAATTAAAAAGGAACCAATGGCAGAAATATTTAAATTAATAGTATTTTAAAAGAATGTAAAACCATTCAATATAAAATATAGTCCGGATCATTTTGGAGAAGTTTAAGCTATGGGCAGTCTTCAACAGGAAGGTGTGGTCCCTCAATTCGAAGTCCTTTGAATGGCTTGGTGTGTGCGTTCTCCCTTGTATGCAGCGGTGTGGTTCACCTAGCTGAATCATTCACATTTGCCAGTCTCTGTGTTTTAACAGTTAGAGCAAGTGCTGTTGCAGAGTAAATTTTTTTTGTCACTCTTATAGATTTTCAGATTACCTTCTAAAGCAGACTCATGGCGAGTTGTTGAAATGCTTCATTTCAGAGAGTCGCATGTGACCAGGCATGCCTTAAATTGGAAACTTAAATTAAATGACTGCTTATGTAACATTTCTTTCCAGTGCTGCATCTAATGTCTATTGCTTCCTGAGCACTCATCAGGGATTTTATTTCCACCGTCTTAGTCCATTTATTGTTTCTTGAAGGTAGTTTAAGAAACAAATTTCACTACTGTTTTGTAATCAGTTTGACTTAACAGAAAACATTGAGTTAATACTAAACTATCAATTGTCTCTTGGTGGAATTTGATAAGGCCTGGTTTATGGGTCCACCATACAAGGTATTTATAATGGTTCTCAGGTACAATACTGAGTCAAAATCTTAAGTACTCTCTCTATTTGGACAACTTAAATTAGCTATTTTGTGTTTGTCTAAAAATAATCTCCCTTCTTTGAGAACCCAACCAGTTTTTCATCTGAAAGGTACACCTAATCAATTTCAAAGAGAAGAAAAAGAGAGCCTCAGTCCGTTTTGAACATTATTCCTCCTCGAAATGTTCTGAGGGCTGGAATTTATTTCACAGTTGCAGCTAAGCAGGCTTCTGGGCTGAAAGGAAGGGGATGAATAGTGTCCAAATCTACTTTAGAAGAGAGTTTGTTTATCGGGCTCTACCTCATTCTCTTTTATCTGTCACTGTGTAAATAATAGGTAGAATTTCTTGGTTCATTGTATTGTACGTGCACAGCATACAGCTTAGCATCAGCTAACTGTAGCAATTTTTATTCTTCCTCGGCTCCTCTATTTTTTTCTGCACTCCCCTGCCCATCTCACCTTTCCTGCAGTATGATCCAATCAGCGGTAGGTACTTTGAGCAGTTAGCTTCCCCATGCCTAGCTTCACATTTACACATGCATCCTGGAAATGAAGTATGGGTTTCTTTAGGCATGAGGTAAGGTGAAATTTTCTATTGGGTATAAATAGAAGCTTTTGGAGCTTGGAATGTTTTGGTCATCATTTATTACCCTGCTAAAAACATTTATAAGGTTCAATTGTATCTCATGGCATTTAGCAAACATGCAAACATATTAAGGAATGAAACAGCATGGAAGTGTATTTTTGTCTTTTGGAAAAGGAAGTTCTGTAGTGGGCAGTTTTTGGATCTGTGGTGGAACCATGATCTCAGAGACCTAAACTCCAGCCTCTCCTCTTTCTCCAATATCTTTTCTGTGAGTTGCATTCTCAACATCATAGGGTAGCTTCTGGTGTGGTCACTGTCTCCTGTGCATCCGTATTTTAAGAAGGAAGCAAAACAGAGAGAAAATAGGACTATTTTACCAGCTGAATCAGGAAAATTCTGTGCACCACTTAAGATAATTAACTTGGACCTCCTAATACAGCCTCACCTATCCAATGGGAGAGTGGAAGGTCTTCCTTTAGCAGAGGGTGTTGTCCACTAAATAACAAAACATGGGGGTTGGTTATAGTCAGTTAATTAGCAATTGTTGTCCTTGCTCGAGTATTTGGTGAGTTCTTTGGGGAAAGGTTAGGTCCAGTTTCCAGTCATTGTCATTGCTCCCGAGCTTGATGAGTACTAATCTGATTTCTCTTTCCTTTTCTTTCAACTAGACAAAACAATGTCATCCTCGTGGTTAGTGTACGAGGATTTAGGAAGATAAAAATGGCTGTTTTAAATATTTACTTTTTAAAACAAGGAAACCACAGAAGTCTCAAGTCTACATCTTAATGGTAAACTTCTAACAGGGGCTTTTCTCTGTTCTGCAATGCCTTACATTGCAGTATGATCATTTTTTTCCTTCAAGTCTTATGCACAGCCGAGAACAGGGTATTTATCACTCTTTGATCTGGAGAAAGATTTGACAATGGAATGATTAATGCCACTAAAACAATACTTGTAACTAAAGGAGCAGAATGCTCTCTGGGAAAGAGCACACCATGACCTTGGGTAAGTAGCAGGGCTATGTCCTTGTGAAAGGAGTA
>PVIU01019615.1:0-35909 GCA_004026605.1 Ondatra zibethicus
GATGTGTTTACTGGTAAATACAAATACAGAACATGTTCTCTTTCATCTATCTTTTAACAGATGAGTGTTATGAATTCAGTACATAAGGTCTCATGAAGTATTTAATGTCTTCTACCTTAAGCTGATTTACTTTGTTATAGGGGAAATGGGAGCATAGGGTACGTAGAGAACGTGAGAATCCCTGGTTCCTTTGGGGGAGTCAGTGCACTGTTTTCCCTTTCATCTTAACAGCTGTCAATAAAATGTACCAGTTTCTCCCAGTAGACAGCCCTCACTCATAATAGATAGTGGAAGACTGTGTGCAGCAGCAGCACATGGCGTCCTGTAGGACGCAGCAATACTGTGAAAGGGCCCCATGGCGATGCTAACAGAAGTTAGAAATTGGCTCATGTGCTTTCGTCTTTGTTGATTTGTCTTCCAGATTTGCAGTGTATTATCCACTGTCTGCAAGAAGGAGGGTCTGGCTCTTCCTTCGAAACTGGCTCACAGGCTGGCAGAGAAGTCCTGCAGAAACCTCAGGAAAGCCTTACTGATGTGTGAAGCTTGCAGAGTGCAGCAGTGAGTGGGGCCGTTACACAGGGAGCCTCTGGAACATGACGATGTGTTGTTAATTTATTTTCTCTTCGTGTCATAGATACCCTTTTACTGAAGACCAAGAAATCCCCGAGACAGACTGGGAGGTGTATCTGAGGGAGACTGCAAATGCTATCGTCAGTCAGCAGACTCCACAGAGGTAACAGTATGAGGGAGGCACAGATGCCATGATGTTTACAAGTATAATTCTCGAGTCTCATTTGAAAGGGGGAAGAATTGGATGTAAGACCTGAAATACAGTGATCCTAAGTAGTTAGTGTATATAGTTTATGCTTTTCTTTAATCTGTTAACATGTAAAATTGAACTTTATTCATCTCTTTTTTTTTTTTCTCCCAGAATACGAGGTAGCTTAGTTTTATTGCACAGCATAAAGTGCCTAGTGTGCTCGGGCTGAAAGAACCATTGTCATTGTTGTAATTGCTTTGTAATTGATGCGGAATGTGCTAGAAAGACTGAGCTTCCAGCTTGAGAGCTAACTTAGCCAAATGTTTCTCTCATGGCGATTCTGTTTGTTGTCCTGCCAAGGGCACTTGTGCTTTGGTACAGAGATCATAGAGATTGTACGATATGGGTCCTGAACTGCACGACACTGCTCATGCCCAGGGACAGGATCTGTGGTGAGAAATACGAAGTACTTAGAAAGCATCGTTGTGCCATACTCCAGAGTTGTTTCCATTCACGTCTGTGGGTTTGTTACTCAGTAGTGGACAGGACTGAAATGTCTCAGCCACTAGTTGTTTGGTTTATGGCAGCTTAAGTGACTAAGACAGGCTCCATATCTCTGAACAGACTTGACAGTTTTGAGGTCCCCTGCTGTTGCGGTGTGGCGTTTCCTCAGCCTCACTGAAGCGCAGCCCCATGCTTGCCCATCACAGCTGAGAAGCAAGTCGTCCTTGAGCCCTAGGGGAGTGGATCATTTCTAGGGTTGCGGAACAGACTTGAGTGCAGCCGCGAGAGCCTGAGCCCCAGGTGCAGATGAGCACAGTGGCGAGAGGAGTGTGTTTCTCTTCTAGGTAGGCATCTGACGGGCGAGGGTTCGGAAGGTTCTTGTCAGTTAGTGCGACCTTGTGGGTGCTGCTGTGTTGTACTCTTTGTGAGAGAGAGGAGTGTGTTTCTCTTCTAGGTAGGCATCTGATGAGTTCGGGTTCGGAAGATTCTTGTCAGTTAGTGCGAACTTGTGGGTGCTGCTGTGTTGTACTCTGTGTGATAGAGAGGAGTTTGAACCTGTGCTTTTAAGAGGGAACTTCTGAATCCCTGTCTTGATTTACCTGCAGTGGAGCATCTGCAGTAGCTTAATCAGAACCCTGGGCAGTTGTCTTTTCTTGGTAATGTATTGTAGAAAGACAAAGACAGTTGTTTTCTGAGTTTAGGGAATATCGTTATTTATTCTTGTTCTCACATGCAATATGTGCATTTCCGTCCTACCCTCCTGAAAATGCCATGAGGGAGGAAGCCTGAGTTAGGGGCTCAGGTTTGCACTCGAATTGGCTTATCCTGGGTGTGGTTATCCGGGAGCTCTGCCTGTCCCTACTGTGACGGTCAGCTTTGTGTCCCTGCTGTATTGTGTATAGACTAGGTTCATCCTTCATGCTGACATTACCTCATCACTTGTGTGATTGACTGGAGACAGGCCAGCCTCTTCACAGCCTCTCTGTAGATACTTTAAGCATAAAATTCTAAGATGCATAAACATAGTGTTTGATACATCAGTAAAGTGAGTGTATTTAGTTTCTGGTGTGAATGAGCTCAGGTTCCACATTTCAAGTTCATTTCCTTCTTTTCTTCTTAATTTTTATTACTCTGCGTGTTTGTGTGTACGTGCATGTTTGTATGTGTTTACACACGTGCACTCGCTCATAAGCTCACACAGCCATGAGTGTGTCTCTGTAGAGATCAGAGGATGGCTTTTGGGAGTCATTTTGGCCCTTCACCATGGGTTCTGGTTGATCAGACTCAGGTTATTAGGTTTGCAAAACAAGCAGATTACCCAGCAAACCATCTCTCAGGCCCCTGAAGTCTTGATTTCTCTTCAGTACTATTGTGAGTGATACAATGAGGAGCCCTTATAAATACCTACTGTTAAAATGTATGGAAAAAAAACTTTCAAAAACTGAACTGATCCTTGGCCCTGGTGGGTTATCCTCGGAAGCTGCGGCAGAAAGAGTACGACCAACTCAAAGCTGGCATGAGCTACATGAGGCCCCGGCCAATTGGGCTACACAATGAGACTGTTTGAAAAGACATCTGAAGTGAGGGTACTGGGGCTGTCTCTCATTGGTACAGCACAAGTCAGGCAGCTTCTGTCTACAGCTAGGTGATAAAGCAAGTAAGAAACTCGACCTGTACCAGCTGGTTCATTAAAATTGTTCCTTCTTTTTTATCACAAAGTGGCAATTCCTTTGTCTTTCGTAGGCTCCTTGAAGTCCGCGGGAGGCTCTATGAGCTTCTCACTCACTGTATTCCTCCTGAGATAATAATGAAGGTAAGTGGCCCTGTTTGACATCTTGAACATTCCTAGCTATAACCCGACACCAGTCCTGTGATCACAGCGCTTTTGTAATACCAAGGTACATCATCATCATCTTTAGCATTTCAGTAATTCTACAGATGCATTCTTCCTATGTGCCAGGCACCATTAGGGGACCACAGAAGATGGGAGGGAAGACCTCAGTTGTGATGCTGTGTTCATGGGAGTGACACGGGAGACAAGTGAAGAATATTTCATAATGTTTTGAGTCTTTAAAGGAAGGAAAGTGAAATAATAATAATAATAGAGCCGAGTTATGCACAGCCATGGTCGGCTGCTCAGTGAAAGTTTTTTCCAGCTGACATTCAGTACTAAGGATGGAACTATCTAAGTGGTTGGGAAATAGGTGTTCCAGGAAAGACGTGGTGTACGTGGAGAAATGAGGCTGAAGATGTAGGTACAGTCTTGGCTTTATAGGATCACTCTGCTAGCCACTTAGCTAAATTTACTGATTTTAGGTATTAGGGTGTTGCATGAGGAGGAGCGGGCTGTGTCCTGCTGTCCAGATCCTGGCCGCTGGCCTGCTTTTGGTCCCAGCTAGCTTATATCTGAAATAATTATACAGAAACTGTATTCATTTAAACTCTGCCTAGCCCATTAGTTCTATCCTCTTGTTGGTCAACTCTTACATCTTGATTCAGCCCATTTCTAATAATCTGTATTCACCACGAGGGTGTGGCTTACCAGCATGAGTCTAACCAGTGTCCATCTTGGACCAGAGAAGCATGGCATCTGCCACACTTCCCTTCTCCCCAGCATTCTGTTCTGTCTACTCTGCCCACCTAAGGGCTGCACTATCAAAAGGCCAAGGCATTTTGATTCTATTGAAATTGCACAAACTCAAATGATACCAAATACACAAAACAACAATGTTGTCTCCTGTATACAGGCATTAATGCTTTGAATAGACTTCTGTTCCTTTTACCTGGTAACAAGTGCCTTGTGTGTGTGTGTGTGTGTGTGTTTAGGATGCGTAGTCTGTTCACTGTCCTGAGTCTTCATTCAACAGCATAGGCTAGATGACCATGTCAGTTTTTTGAAGATGGCTTTTATTGGTGCAACTTTGGATTGCCTATCTTATTAAAGTAATGAATATGGCAATAACTGCCTTGGTACTTAGGTCCTTGCGCCCTTGTGCAACTGCACACAGCTGCTCTCAACTTATGAGGGCTTTTTCTTTTTTTTCTCTGATAAACCTGTAATAAGTTGAACATGTCATGCAAATGACATAGCCAGATATGGTGGCCACTTGGATGAAGTAGCAGGATCTCTTGAGCACATCAGCCTGGGCAACAGTGAGACCTTGTCTCAAAGACTAGAAGAGCATTTAGTACATCTTACATCTTACTTACCCATCAGACAGTGCAGGTTAGTGATAATGTGCTGTAGATTATTGACTGTTGCCATCGGGATCATGTGACTGACTGATATGATCCCCTACCTGGTGCCACGGTCTCAAGAGTATATTATACTGCATATCTCTAGCCTGGATAAAGTTCAAAATCCAAAATACAATTTATTTTTTAACTATTTCTTTTATTTTTTGAGATTATAATATAATTACCCCTTTTCTCTTTCCTCACTCCAAGCTTTCCCCATACCCTTCTTCTTCTTTCTTCTTGTTCTCTTTAAAATTCATTGCTTATTTTTCATTAACTGTTCACACACACACACACACATGCATGCACGCATGCACACATGTACGCGCGCTCACACCCCTAAATACATATGTACAACTTGATCAGTATGTATAATGTCGGTTGTATCAAGATATACTCTCTTCTGCATCTGTCTTCTGCGTCATCAATAAAGCAAACAAAACAAAATTTAAAAAATCTATTCTTTAATTCAGACTGTTGCAAGGGGCTTTCTGTGTTTGGAATTTGGAAGACCTTGGATAAGCATCAGGTTTTATTGTATACATAGTGTTTTGGCTTTGTTGAAGACTGCTGATTCATACAACAAAAGTAACAGATATACATATATACACATATATACATACATGTAAGTATATATGCCTGCATATAGACATAAAAACTATATATTAAAGCTTTACCTTTATGAGGGAGAGGAGTAAGCATGTTTGACTATTTTTTTCCCAAGACTGCTTTTTAAGTCACCCTTACTTCTATAGGGCCTGCTCTCAGAGCTCCTACATAACTGTGATGGGCAGCTGAAAGGGGAAGTGGCACAGATGGCAGCCTATTATGAGCATCGGCTGCAGCTGGGCAGCAAAGCCATTTATCACTTGGAGGCGTTTGTGGCCAAGTTTATGGCCCTTTATAAGAAGTTCATGGAGGACGGACTGGAAGGCATGGTTTTCTGATGCAGCCAGCGGCTTCTCCAAGTGCCCCAGAAGTTGCGTTTATGCAGATTTGCTCTGGGACTGTGGGTACAATAAACTACTTTATTTACTAAATTGTTATTGTGGGCTTTTTGTTGTTTTTAAATTAATCATCTCTGAACTATTAATCATTTTTATTCATTATTTTTATATGTAAGGGTGTTTTGCCTGCTTGAGTATGTGTGCTTGTGTACCGTGTTCATAGTTGCTGCCAGAAGAGGGACTGGAGATGTCTGTGAGCTGCTGTATGGGTGCTGGGTATTGAACGTGGTCCTCTGCAAGAACAAGTGACTTTTGGCCACTAAGCCATTCCTCCAGCCGCTGAACTATAAAGGACTTGCAAAGCCTCTGTGATCTTGCCCTTGGTGTACTGGGAGAAAGCTGATGCTGGTTTTTTATTTTGTTTTGTTTTTGTTTTTTAAAGAGTATAAATATAGAGGGTGGACACTGAAATTTCCAGATTTCTGTGACACTTTACAAGGAAATACCCAGAGATTGTTGTACAGAGTTCACATAAGACACTGGACCTCTATAGATTATGTAACCATGGCTACATGAGCTCTGTCAGCTGCCAGTCTTTCTTCCTGGAAGCCTTTCTTATGTTAAATCTATGGAATTTCTAGCTTCAAACTAGGCTCTGCAGAGGTGACTCACTTCTCCTAGACTGTCTTCTGTTCTTTAAGACTGTCAAAGAGTTTTGCTCAGGAGAATAATGTAACACTTGGAACAAAGATCCATCCTAAGAGTCCTGCACTGGAGGATGGAGAACCCCCACAACCGCTATGACCTTAGCCTCAGTGCTGTGGTAGACAGGGGGAGTGGGGACTCAGATACTGCAGAATGCCAATGTGCTGGATGTCGGGAACTTGGCTTCACTGAATTGGGCAGCTTTTTTTTTTTTTTGGTATAACAATTTTATATTATTACTGTCTGTTTACTTAGGTAAGTAGACTTTCTTATCACTTGCACCTACCTATAAAAGATAATGAACTTCAGATAAAAAATTACCTTTTATGCTTAGTAGTACCAAGTTATAATGTAATTGTTTTATTTAATTAATTTTTTTTTAAAAAATACCAATCCAAATTCCCACTACTTCCCCTCCTTCCATTCCCTCCACACACCCTCCCACCCCACCCCCCTCTAATCCTAAGAGAGGGTAAGGCACTTTGCTTTGTGGAAGGTTCAAGGCCCTCTCTACTACATCTAGTCTGAGCAAGGTATACATCCAAAGAGAATAGGATCCCAAAAAGCCAGTACATGCAGTAGAGATAAATCTCAGTGTCACTGCCAATGGCCCCTCAGTCTGCCCCAGCCATACAACTGTCAACCACATTCAGAGGGACTAGTTTGGCCCTATGGTTGTTCCTTCCCAGTCCAGCTGGAGTTGGTGAGCTCCCGTTAGCTCAGATAAACTCTTTCAGTGGATGAACCCTTCATGGTCTTGACCTCTGCTCATATTCTCATTCCTTCCACTCTTCAACTGGACCTTGGGAGTACAGTCCAGTGCTTCGATAAGGGTCTCTGCCTCTGTTTCCATCTGTTGTTGAACGAAGGTTCTATGGTGATATTTAAGATAATCATCAGTCTGACTACAGAGCAAGGCCATTTCGGGCACCCTCGCTATTGCTTAAGGTCTTTTCTTCCTTGTGTATTCCTGGGAATTTTTCTAGAGCCAGGTTTCTTGCTAACCCCATAATGGCTCCCTCAATCAAGATATCTCTTTCCTTGCTCTCATATCTCTCCTTCCTCCATCTTGACAATCCCATTCCCTTAAGTTCTCCTCAACCATCCCCTTCTCCCCTCCTTTTCCCCTTCTCCCCTTCCTTTTACCCCCCTACCCCCATGCTCCTAATTTTGTCAGGCGATCTTGTCTGTTTCCGATTTCCAGATGGGTCTATATATGGTTTTTGGGGGGTTCACCTTATTACTTAGCTTCTCTAGGATCATGAACTATAGGCTCAATGTCCTTTGTTTATAGCTAGTATCTACTTACGAGTGATTACATACCATATTCATTTTTTTGGGTCTGGGTTACCTCACTCAGGATAATGTTTTCTAATTCCATCCATTTGCATGCAAAATTCAATATGTCATTGTTTTTTACTGCCGAGTAGTACTCTAATATGTAAATGTGCCACACTTTCTTTATCCATTCTTCAGTTGAGGGTCACCTAGGTTGTTTTCAGGTTCTGGCTATTACAAATAATGCTGCTATGAACACAGTTGAACATGCTTTTGTAGTATGATTGAACATGTTTTGGGTATAGTCCCAAAAGTGGTATTGCTGGATCCTGAGGTAGGTTGATTTCCAATTTTCTGAGAAACCGCCATACTGATTTCCAAAGTGGTTGCACAAGTTTGCATCCCCACCAGCAATGGATGAGTGTTCCCCTTACTCCACATCCTCTCCAGCATAGGTTTTAGTTGTTGTTTTTGATTTTAGCCATTCTTACAGGTGTAAGATGGTATCTCAAAGTTGTTTTGATTTGCATTTCCCTGATAGGTAAGGAAGTTGAACATGTCCTTAGGTATCTTTTGGCCATTTGAAATTCTTCTGTTGAGAATTCTCTGTTTAGTTTAGTACCCCATTTTTTAATTGGGTTTAGAATTTTAATGTCTAATTCCTTGAGTTCTTTAAATATTTTGGAGCTCAGTCCCTTGTCTGATGTGGCGTTGGTGAAGATCTTTTCCTAGTCAGTAGGCTGCCTTTTTTGTCTTATTGACTGTGTCCTTTGCTTTACAGAAGCTTCTCAGTTTCAGGAGGTCCCATTTATTTATTGTTGCTCTTAGTGTCTGTGCTACTGGGGTTATATTTAGGAAGTGGTCTCCTGTGCCCATGTATTGCAGGCTACTTCCCACTTTCTCTTCTGTCAGGTTCAGTGTGGTCAGATTTATATTGAGGTCTTTAATCCATTTGGACTTGAGTTTTGTGAATGGTGGTAGATATGGACCTATTTTCATTCTTCTACATGTTGACATCCAGTTATGCCAGCACCATTTGTTGAAGATACTTTCTTTTTTCCATTGTATAATTTTAGCTTCTTTGTCAAAAATCAGGCATTTATAGGTGTGTGGATTAATATCCGGGTCTTCAATTTTATTCCATTGGTCAATGGTGCGGGAGAATTGTCTGTATTCTGTCAATCATGATTTAAATAAGCACTGATTGGCCATTAGCCAGGGAGGAAGTATAGGCAGTCAAACCAGACAGGAAGTAGATGCGGAGCAAGGAGAATAGGAGAATTCTGGGAAGCAGGAAGCTCTCTCGACACTCCTGCCCAGACCACCGAAGAAGCATGATGTGACCTGCCCCGCTGAAAAAGGTACTGAGCCGTGTGGCTAACATAGATAAGGATAATGGGTTAATATATGCTACAAGAGCTAATAAGAAGCCTGAGCTAATGGGCCAATCAGTTTGTAATTTATGGAGACTCTCTGTGTGATTTTCTCTGGGACTATGGCTGGGGGACGGGGCAGGACATAAACCCCAACGAGCAGCCCCTCCATGTTACAGGTCAACATCTCTGTTTTTATGCCAGTACCAAGCTGTTTTCATTACTGTAGCTCTGTAATAGAGCTGATGCCAGGGTGCCTCCGGAGGTTCCTTTATTGTATAGGATTGTTTTGGCTATCCTGGGTTTTTTGTTTTTCCATATGAAGCTGATTATTGTTACTTCAAGGTCTGTGAAGAATTGTGTTGGGATTTTGATGGGGATTGCATTGAATCTATAGATTGCTTTTGGTAGGATTGCCATTTTTACTATGTTGATCCTTCCAATCCAAGAGCATGGTTTATCTTTCCATTTTCTGGTATCTTCAATTTGTTTCTTCAAAGTTCTTGTCAAATAGGTCTTTCACTTCCTTGGTTAGTGTTACCCCAAGATACTTCTATTATGAAAGGTGATGATTCTCTGATTTTCCTCTCAGCTTCTTTAGCCTTTGTGTATAGGAGGGCTACTGATTTTTTGAGTTGATCTTGTATCCTGCCATATCACTGAAGGTGTTTATCAGCTGTAGAAGTTCTCTGGTAGGGTTTTTGGGGTCACTTATATACACTATTATATTATGTGGAAATGATGACAGTTTGACTTCTTTCCAATTTGAATCCCCTTGGATCTCCTTTTGTTGTCTTATTGCATATATATCCATTCCCTAGGAACTTATTAGTAGTTAAACAAACTACAACACAAATTCTCAGGGGCATAGGCAGTTTTTATGTAACAAAACTGATCAGCTAATTTGCTGCTAACTGCAGCTGCAGCTGTGAGGTGGTCCTGGTCATCTCTTAAAAGGGCCACTACAGGTTACACAGGGAGGAAACTAAACCATTGAGAGATCTGAGAAAAAAGAAAAGAATACGTGCGTCATTTTACATTTCTTCAGTGTGATTAATGGACATGTTTAGTCTGTTAACAGCCTTTCTTATTCCCTGAATCTCAGGCCCTAAACAAAAGCAATTCCTCTACTGAACTTTAAAATCTTGCATCGAAAACTGGTACAAAGTGTTAGTTGCTATTTTGAGTCAGAGCAGGGAGGTGCTGGTAAAGTAAGCTTAGTGCAACATAGGTGCTATTGATCTCTTGAAGGACTATGATATAATAAGGATGTCTGCAATACTCCTAGTTCGTTGTAAATCCTCTGAAGGGCTTCAGTTTTTAGAAGGCCTGACACCTACAATTTCATAAGTAGTATCTGTGAAAGTTCTGTTTGTGATCTGTCCAGAAGGACACATTTCTGGCCAAATTGCTCTGTCAGTAAGGCTAATGATAGAGAATAGGCTTCTAAGTTTCTCACCATAATGTGGAGAACATAGTCAGTTTTCCTGTCCATCCACAAATGTGTGTGCCTGTAAGATTGAGATGTAATCATGAGATTACATGTACACATTACATGAAAATACACGGTAATTGGGAGATATCATAGCTGTTATTGCACAAGTGAAATTACAGATGAAAGAAAGCAACAATTTTCAGAGTCAGTGGATCTGCAAGCCTTGCCTGGCAGGGTTCCTCCATCTGAGAATAATTCCTTTGGTGGGTTGACATCTGAATTATCAATTGCTATAAGCCGTAATTGTGTCATGGCTCATGATAGCTTGTGATATATGCTCCTGACACCCGGTGTGGTGCAACCTTTAATCCCAGCACTCCAGAGGCAGAGGCAGGCTGATCTATGTATTTGAGGCCAGCCTGGACTACAGAGCAAATTCCAGAATAGGCGGGCTTAGGGAGTAAAGGAAACCATGGAAAGCAGAAAGCTGGTGAAGATATAATTGAATGAGAGGTCCATGTTCCAGCCCCAGTAAGCAACAGAACTTGGCAGTTTGGGCCACACGTTTCTGGAGTTAAAGAAGAAAGGGGCTATGGAATTTGCCTCCATGACTAAGGAAAGCTGCTGACTCTAGGCAGGTGTCAGGGGTGTTTCTGAATGGAGGCTTAGAGACGCCATTGGGCGAAGCTATGAAGGTGAAGCCTAAACTGCCTAGAAGACCCTAAGATGTTGGAGATGCCAGAACCGTGGGACACCTGCCAGAGGACAGCTGCCAACAGCAGAACCTCCCCAAGAGAAGTGTGCTGCAGGCAACAAAGTTGAAAGATCTGAAGAGCATTTTGACATCAAATCATGGAGATGCGGAGATAGGAGTTTGCCGAGCTGGTCTTTGGTCTTGCTTTGGTCCAGTATTTCCTCACTATGCCCCCTTCCCTACATTTTGAAATGGTAATGTATGTCTTGTGCTATTATACGTTAGAAATATGTGATCTGCTTTTTGATTTTGATTTTACGGGGGATTACAGTTAAGAGATTGCATGAATCTCAGAAGACTTTGAACTTTAGACTTTTAAATAAGTTTGAGACTGTTAGAGACTATGGGGACTTTTGAGATTGAACTGAATGCATTTTTGCATTATATGGCTACAAGCTTTGGGGGGTCAGGGAGTAGAATGTGGTGGTGGTTTGAAAGAAAATGGCCCCCAAAGGGAGTGGCACTTTTAGGAGGTGTGGCCTTGTTGGAGGAAGTGTGTCACTGTGGGCATGGGCCTTGAGGTTTCATATACACTCAAGCCAGTGTCTTAGTTTACTTCCTATTGCCTGCAGGATGTAGAATTCTCGGCTCCCTCTCCAGCAGCATGGCTGCCTTCATGCCACCGTGTCCCACCATGATGATAATAGACTGAACCTCTGAAAATGTAAGCTGCAATCTCAATTAAATGTTTATCTTTATAAGACTTGCTGTGGTCATGGTGTCTCGTCACAGCAATAGAAACCCTAAGACACCTAAATCCTTGTGTAACTGAATCCAGTAAGAGAGGATAAAGAATTCTTCGAGATTGGACATTTTTGAGCCCTGGCTATAGACAGCACACTGCGGGAGGGAGCTGAGAGACACAGCTGCCATCGAGGAGTGTGCCAGGTGCGTTCATGCTGCAGCTAGTCTGTGCCTTGTTTCTCCTCATGCTAGGTCCAGCTCCTGTCTCCGACTTCACAACAGACTTATAGATCCATCAACAGCAATGTAAAAGAACATTTACACCATGTGGGGCTCAGGGGGAGATCAGACAAAAACAAACAGCATTTGGAACTGGAAAAAGGATAAACAGGGAATGGGGAATCTCTTTCCTTTTCCCCACTCTCTGGCAGTATTTGTAAAGGTCCTGAGTAGTATTAGGATCTAGGCAGCCTTTGTATTGATTATACAATAAGGGGTATTGGGGACAAATTTGATTGCAAACGTGAATAAATTTAGGGCCATTCAGCTTGGCTGTCAGGTGGACAGACTGGAGGTTTTCTAAGGCAGGCATCCCAAGGGGGAATGAGAGGGTATGGAAGACACGTTCCCATGGATGAGACAGGAGGAAAATGTCACTGTAGCCTTTAGTCATGGGCATCCCCAGTACTCAGGGAGGACTGAACAAGAACCAAGCTGTTGAATGGGACATCACCACACTCAATGGGAGTCAGGGACTTAGCTGAGCTAAGCCAGAGGAAAGACTAGGAGCCTGGTACCAGGGCTTTCGTAGAGGGCAGAAGGCAAGGACAGAAACCAAGCTCTGGGGTGGGGTGGGAGGCTCATCCATAGGTAAGAATGGAGTCACAAAAGCTTTGATGGCCTAGAGGAGCTGTGGGATTACAGGCAGCTCCAAAAGGAAGGTGGGAGAAGAGGAGCAATAGTTTAGTTGGGCCTAAGGAAACTGCAGGACAGCAGCTCCAACAGTGGGGGATGTGGTCAGGTGAAGAGGGCCATTCATGGTCTTAAAGACCAGCTGGGGCTACTTCTGTCTCCAGGAGTGCCAGAGGGTTACGGATGCTCAGCAGATACTTCCTCAGACTCAGAAACATTAATGCTGAGCAAAGGCGAAACTCACCTAATTGCTGCTGGTGGATGGGGTATAGAGTGATCGCTGAGCCGGAAGGTGAGTCTGGTGTGAGTTGACTGGAGCTGAGGGAAAGGGTCCCAGTATAGCTTAAGCCCCAAGGGGAAACATAGGCACCAGGAGAGCCTGTCCAAGCCATGGAACCAATGTAAGTGTTACAGCTCTGTAGGGAAAGTATCCTGGCAGTTGTGAGCCTTGGAATACTACAAAGTTATAGTGCATAACAAATCTCACACAAGAGATTTATTGGAAGGGAAAAACCCAGGAAGGCAGCTGCCTCTGCTCAGGCAAGAAGCAGCAGAGAACTAGCAGACGATAGGGTTTATGTATTTTCTTGGGGAGGGGAACAGAGCTTTCCAGGGTGGAGATTTCAAAGGTGGGGATTTGTGGGGTTTCAAGTCCTGAGCTTAGGTGGATATTTTACTCTGTATGTTGGGGAATGGGTCTAGCCATTAGGGCAATTAGAGTGTTCTGTGGGTGGTATCTGGTGGTTGGAGGTTCTCATGGGAGGGACTTGGCCACTCATGTGCCTTGAAAGGCTTACAATAGGTACCAAAAGAAATATTTATTTGTAGTCTTCTCATAATATTCATTATAGACTATTGAATGGGGAACATTTGACATGAATTTAACTACTTCTCATTGTTGTTAAAATTACTGATAAAATTACAGACCATCATTCACTTTAATCAGAGCCCAAATGTAGTTGGTGGAGTCAAGTGGCAGAGAAGGTGAATCTTCATTTCATATCTCGGTCACAGACTATACATTACATGGTTGGTAATACTATGCACAGACACTGAGCCTGTTTAGTGAATGCACTAAATTGTTAACCATTCATCAAGGATGGTAGATTAAGCACACGGATCTCATTCAAAGGTAAATTTGGGTCTAGGTGTTCTGGGACACAAACTCCTTGATGGACACACATGAACTCGTGAGGGAAATTCACACTTCAGTTGTGATGTCACCTCTCAACACAACCTTTAGGACAGTTGTTTTTATGGTTGAAGAAGGGCTTTTCCACTTAACACTGAGGGAACTTTGAGCAAAAACAGTGAGCAAGAATAAAGGAACCATCACCAACTCCAGAAGAAAATAGGTAATGTCCATTATAGACAAAGGTGCCTTACAAACACATAAAAACTATTTGGCCCACTGTATAACTTGGATTGTTAACACGCATTATCTAAACTGTGGCAAGATTGCATAGTAAAAGCAAATCTCTCAAACATTGATTTCCTGAAACATTATTGAACACCTGTTCTTAGGGCCTGGTTCACAAATGTTTACCACTTGTTTGTCCTGTGGTTTCATCAACAAGTTAGCTTTAGTTTGATTTTATAGCTAGTGACAAAGTGTGTGTCCATTGTGTTATGTAACCTTTAAAAGAATGGAAAATGGCTAAAATATAATTTAGCTTATTTTTAAATATCTTTTCAGATAATTTGATTTAGTCTAAAATTTAAATCTAACTTTCTTCTAATACAATATTTTGCAAAAAGAGAACAATGTAAAAATTTAAAATTTTTGGTTGTCAGTTTCAGAAGTATTTACAAGACCAAATGGAGAACAGAATTTAATAGCATATTGGATTTCTATAAATTTCATGCTGAGAATTACAGCTACAGACTCTTAAGGTTGTTTTAAATTGTTCCCAGTTTTAGTGTTCCACATGTATTTTAGCTCAATATCTGACATGCTTTTTTTCCCTCATGGTATAGACTCAGGCGGATAGAGGGATGTGTGGGGAGGTGAGTGGGTGGGGAGGTGAGTGGCAGATTGGGAGGATGGATGGATAGGTAAGTAAATGGATGTATAGATGGATGAGTGGATAGATGAATGAGTGGATGGATGGGAAGAGGGTGATAGATGGGTGGGTAGGCAAATAAGTGCGTGGGTGAATGGATGAGGGGATGCATGGATTAGTGAGTGGATTCATGAAGGTATGGATGGGTGATGGATGGATGCATGAAGGCACGAATGCATGGGTGGGTGGTGGATAGAAGATGCGTAAGTTTGCACATCACTGTACCACAGAGGGCAGATGAGTGCACAAACCATGAAGTTCACTACTTAGATTTTATTCACTAAAATACTGTTAGAAGATGGATGTTTCCATCCCTGTACATTTTTAACACATCAAAATTACTATGAGCATAGGATGATGAGGGGTGTGAATGCTGTGTAATATTTACAACTGAAATATGCAACACTTTTGAATCCGTTAAAAACTGGGGGGAATATATCAGAGTAGCAAGGAGCTTTTTGTTTTATGAAGGAGAGTATCTGTTATCTTTCAGTATTATCAGTGCAGTTGTAAATTGACTCTAAAGTAGTATTAAAAACTGTGAAACACTTCAGGAGTCATATCTAAATAAAACCACACATGTATGTCTACATGCTCTGCTTATTTACGACAACACTGTTAACTCCTCAGGGAGAGAAGTGAGACACATAGGGTCTCTAGTTGATGTTTTTCTTAGGAGACTGGGCGATCCCACTGCAATCTGTATTAAATTTCTGTGTGACCACAGGTTCAGGGGAAATTCTGTGAATGCAATGGGGAAGCACTAGTGTATAGGTCAACACCTTGCTGGAAATGGGAGCAACATGATCGTTGGGTAGAGAGACCAGGACAATGAGGGCCTTAGCTGCGTGTGGTCTCCATAATAATCATGAATAATCTGTGACACTCGTGGCACATGAGGTATTTTTACTGCTTAAATTCTTCCCATTTTACCTGGAGAAACCAGAGTAAAGGCACATTATTGACTGGGTCTTGAAGTGGTCACAAAATGTTGAGCACGGCACAGAAGACAGGAATAAATGACTATGAAGGGCTCCAGATGCCCTAAGACAATTTGATTCTGGCCTGGTGCCATTCCAACCTCTCCACAGTTGTTGAAATCTATCTGTTGATTAGTCATTCAAACACTCAGAGAAAAGTATAGCTTCATTCTGAGGTCGTTTAATCACAGTATATACGATGAGAAATTACCAAGATGTTATGGTTTAGTCTGATAATTGAGCTCTAAGGAGATAGCTCAATTGATAAAATACTTAATAAGCAAACATGAGGGCCAAAGTTTGATTTCCAGAATCTGCATTAAAATGAGCGAAAGCCTAATTTGGGCCTATGCAGGTTCCCCCACTATCAGTACAGAGTGAGTGAGCGCTTACTAGTTCAGGTCAGCTGCTTCTGAGGGTATCACCATCGTGGTCTTTATCCCTTTGCATGTGGGAGTTAGTTGTGAGGCTTGGACAATCTGCGGGGTCCCTGGCAGTGGTACCAGAATTTATCCGTAGCGTTTGAGCTGTTGTCTAAGAACACATTCTTTTTGGAGGGATTCCCTGCTCAGCCTAGATATAGAGGGGAGATGCCTGGAAGTGAAGTGTCAGACTTTGTTGATTACCCATGGGAAGCCTTACTTACCCTTTCTGAAGAGTAGATGGTGGGAGTTGGTGGGGGAAGTGGGAGGAGGAGAGGGAGTGGGAATGGGAATAGCTATGTAAAATGAGAAAAGATTGTATTAAGAATATCTTAATAAAAAATAAGCAAAAGCTGGACTTGGTGGTGGAGAGGGAACAAAGTTAAGTGAATCTTTGGGGCTCACTAGCCAGCAAGCCCAGCCATAGGCAGTCCCAGGTCAGTGAGGGATCTTGCCCCCAAAAATAGCACTGAGAAATGACACCTGAGGCTGGCCTCTGGCCCATACATGCACACATGCATATACCCAGGGCAGTGTGCGCACGCGCGCGCGCGCGCGCGCACACACACACACACACACACACACACACACACAGATATACACACAGACACAGGAAAACAAAAAAATCTGCACACCTTAATTCCAGCAGTCAGGAGACAGAGTCAGGTAGATCTCTTGAGTTGTAGGTCAGCCTGGACTACCTCAGAGTGAGTTCCAGGACAGCCAAAACTGCATAGAGAAACCCTGTCTCAAAACAAAACAACATAAAAACCAATTAATGTTTCACAGATTTGTTTTAGGCTTTTGGCCATTTAGGAATTATTGTTTGTCTATCTGTTGTAGAGGTGTTTGAAATGAGTACTTTAAAAGCACCTGCTTTAATATCTTATGTCTCTGGGGCTAGTAATGGGTGGAGTTATGTGTCTGAACTTTATATATTTTGCACAAGTTCATAGGGTTATGTGTAAGCTAAATATATGCTAAGAAATCAGTAAGTGCTATTTTATGAATATTTAAAAATCTACATTATACCTGGACTCCCAACATACAAAGTGGCCAGTAAAGTTCTTTGGACATGTCTGCTATTCCTCATCATTCAGAGAGAAAACCTCCCATTCAGGTTGTCCTCTCTATATCTGCTCACCTTGACAAAACAAGTAGTGTGCTATTGTATATATGAGATGCAATTTTTAGATTAAAAAAAAGTTTGCCTGTCACCAGCACCAAATGTGTAAGTGTCCCAATTGGATCACAAATCTGTAAGCTTTCACAGTGTGTACTCCAATCAGTGCCCTTAAATGAAAAGGGACTGAACACCTAAGGAGGGAATCTGCAGTTTTCTCTAAGTGTTTGCACTTAGGGGCTGGAGAGATGGCTTAGTGGTGAAGAGCCCCGACTGTTCTTCTAAGGACCCAGGTTTGGTTTCTAGCATCCACATGGAAGCTCACAACCCTCTGTAACTCCAATTGCCTCACTCAAAAGAGAATCTTTCTGGGCAGAGTAACTCTTGCCTGTTGTCTTCCTTAGGTTTGTTTCTATTGCTGTGATAAAACACTGACCAAAAATATATTGGGGAGGAAAGGGACTTCCCTTTTTCATCCCAATCAATCCTGAGGGATGTCAGGGCAGGAACTCAAGGCAGGAATTCAAGCAGCAGCCATGAAAGAGTGCTGCTTACTGGCTTGCTCCACATGGCTTGCTTACCTTGTTTTCTTTTGCAACCCAAGTTTATGTGCCCAGGGGTGGCACCTCCTCAGTGAGCTGGGTCCTACAATATGATCTATTAATCAAGTAAATGAACCATGGACTTGCCTAAAGGACAACCTGATGGAGATGCTTTCTCAGTCAAGGTTCCCTCTTCCCAGATGACCTTGGCTGTATCAAGTTGACAAAAAACTAACCAGCACAGATGTCATTCAGTATGTGAGAAGCTGAGACAGAGAATACTAAGGTTTTTGAAGCCAGCCTGTGCTCCATTGCTAGATCCAGTCTCCAAGCCAACAACAAGGATGGAGTCACTAGTGCCTGCCCTTTCATGAACAACTAAAACCAAGAGTGCATAGAAAAATGATTCTTGGGCATGATTGCCAGGCATGGCCTTGAATGTGCTCTTAACCCTCTAACCTTGGTTCCTGTTTGGGTTCTTATGTTACTTGTTTTGGAAATAGGCCTTTTTACTTCAAGATTGAGCAGTACATAGGAAGACTGAGGTAATATAACTGTCCTGGAAACAATGAAGATATTCCAAAGAGACACTGTGTCCCTCCCTTTGAATACTGGGATATTGAAGCTCCAAACTTATAATTGGATTTCCTTCAGGAATTCCTTGCAGGCAAAGAAAAAAAAAAGGCAGAAGTCTGGTACTGAATGGAGAAAAAACTTCGCTCTCAAAAACAGATTCCTAGAATTCTGGTCACTTGCTGGAGACACTGGAGCAGAGTGAGCAATGGCTCAGTGATGGGTACCACCACACCTTGGTTTTACATACTCCTTGCTTTATATTAAAAGCTAAACTCATGCC
Organism: Ondatra zibethicus; assembly: GCA_004026605.1. Classification (NCBI taxonomy): domain Eukaryota; kingdom Metazoa; phylum Chordata; class Mammalia; order Rodentia; family Cricetidae; genus Ondatra; species Ondatra zibethicus. The sequence goes on from PVIU01019615.1 coordinate 18,576, forward strand.
AGGACCCTAAATATGAAGTAGGGTGTCACTGGATCCAATATTTGTTCCTCTTCCCAATGTGGCCACTTGGACTAAATCTCCTTTCTCTGCCCTTTGTTGTTTCTGTATTTTGGTTTTGAAACAGGGTCTCTATGTAGACTGGCTGTCATAGAACTCACTCTACTGATAGATCAGGCTGGCCTTAAACTCACAAGCATCCACATGCTGGGATTAAAGATATGCACCACCAGGCCCAGTCTTTCTCTGCTCTTCACTGTTGTCTACCAGGACTATGGAGGATGGGTGGCCAAGTCTAGGTTGTTAGGGGTGCCAGAGTCTGGGCTCTGGCTCTAACCCCTGGGTGCATCCCTGCCTATATGCTATCCTATGAATAACTCTCAGGCAGATGTCTGGGAGACAGGAGCAGAATTTTGGGTAGCTGGGGTGTCAGGAGACAAGCAGTTGTGGGTCTGGCTGGTGGAGTCCTGGGCTGAGAAATCCCTAACACTCCTCCTGAGATGCACAAACAGGCTCCCATGGTTTATCTGGGCAAAAGAGGAGGACTCAGACCAGGATGGTGGCTGAGGTCTCAGACCCACCTTTTATTTATTTATTTTTTGGTTTATGTTTTTTTGAGACAGGGTTTCTTTGTAGCTTTGGAGCCTGTCCTGGAACTAGCTCTTGTAGACCAGGATGGCCTTGGACTCACAGAGATGTGCTGTCTCCCAGGTGTTGGGATTAAAGGCATGTGCCGCCACCACCTGGCTACCAGCCCACCCTTTTTAAGTGAATGTGATCTCCATATGAACACAGGTTGAAAAGGGGTTGTTAAGCAGGGCCACCCAGAATATATAAGGGCCTTGGCTCTCCTTGAACATTGGACAAGCCTCAGCATTCCTTGGTAAGCTAAAGCTACCTGGAAATCTGCCTTTGAAGAACTTGCATCAATTACCCCACCACCCTCTGAGCCCCAGAAAAGTAATTGCCAGTCCCGATATGGCCCAGACTTCTGTAGGAGGTGTGGGGAGGCACTTTTCTCCGATGCACGGGCCCCTTGCTCTTCAGAGAATCAAATAAATGGAAAGCTACGCTATATGACTTTATTTTAACAGCCTATCAAGGACATCCAAATTATGAGTGAAGCCCTGCGCAACCCTGTTGTATTTAGTCTACCTCTGTAGCTACCTGCACTCCCATTCCTATTTGAAATTTCACTGAGATGCCATCAAACAGGGCTTCCTTGTGTTTCTGAGGACCACTGTCCTCTAGTTGCCAGATGACGAAGAATAATATCCTTGGAAAAAAGGCTGACAAGCACTCAATTTTATGTCAATGAATATATATATTCTCTTCCCCATGGTGCTGGGAGAGAATTTGTGCAATTTCTTAAAAACACAATTTATCAAACCTCAATGAAAAATAAAAACATGTGTGCCCCAGACAAAGCAATTCAGATTCCAGAAGTACATCCAAAGCAGGCTGGAGTTTTCCAAATCTGGTGACAAGAGCATTTCTTCCAGAATCTTCTACTCTCTATGAACAAGTTGACTGTGTCTCTCTCTATTGAAGCTACTGGGCTTTTGGCACTGCCCAGAAGCACACCTGACTTCTAAGGCCTTCTGCTGGGTCACCACCACCATGCTGTGGGGAAGCCAGACCCCAGATGTCCCAACTGGCGGTTAGCAGCTAGCATAGCATCCTTTGGCAGACCTGTGTCAGCAAGTCTTCAGACACTTGAGATGGACAGCCCACCTGCATCCTGGGACACATCTCCACCCATCCCCCTGACCTGTCACCTAAGCTGCACAGCTGTAGCCAAATAATTGTGGCCATGAAGTGAGGCTGTCAATATTTGATGTTTTTGGTACAATAGTTAATTAATAGGACAGAAATGAATGGCACCACCAAGTTGTACAAATAACCCAGCTGGAAACTTACTGGGTAGCACTGAAAACTGATCATGGTTTCTATAGTGGCTACTCTATGATCACAAAGAGAATAAAAACAGACTAGAGAGATGGCTCAGTGGTTAAGAGCCCTGGCTGCTCTTATAGAGGACCAGGTTCAATTCCCAGCACTGACATGGCAACTCACAATCACCCATAACCCCATAAATCCAAGGGAGTCAGCACCCTTTTCCAGCTTCCATGGGCACTGCACAATGCACTACATAGAAACATGCACTCATACGTGTAAAATAATGAGATAAGTTTTAAAGGAAGTAAAACATTTTTAATTATGTAAATGTTCATTGTGCATGCTAATGTGTAACATGAGGATATTATAAATACATTCTTACAACAGAGGTAATTTTTTTTTTGGTGTTTTTGAGACAGGGTTTCACCATAGTTTTAGAGCCTGTCCTGGAACTAGCTCTTGTAGACTAGGCTGGCCTCGAACTCACAGAGATCTGCCTGCCCCTGCCTCTCGAGTTCTGGGATTAAAGGCATGTGCCACCACCACCCAGCAACAGAGAATATTTAAAGGAAGTAAAACATCTTTAATTATGTAAAAAAGTTCATTGTGTATGCTAATGTGTAACATGAGCATATTGCCATATAAATACATCTTTACATTGAGCATGTCTCCTCCCATATATCCTATTCCCATAAGTCCCTCCGAACACCATTGGTCCTCTTTCACTCCCTATATATTTCATGCCAATTATACCAATATACATTTTTATATGTCTATAAAAGCTAGGAACCACAAACCTACTCCTTTTTTCTTCCTTCTTGTTTTGCATTGAATTTTTAAGTCTCTCATTTTTCCTTCAGCCAACCCGAAACTTAAACATGAATGAATTGTAAACTTCTCATCCAAGAATGAAGCTATGGAAACTTTTACCAAAGTCTTAAAGTTAGTACATTCTTTTCGCTTGGGGTAAGAAATGTTCTGAAAGGTGTTAACACCCTGCAAACCGGAATTCAGACATCAATGTCTGGGAATGCAGAAGAGGAACACTGTTGCCTGTGGAAGCCCAAAGGGAGTAAACACTAGAATGCATAGAGAAGGAGAGGAGTCCAGCCTGGTCCTCTAGTGAAAGGCAGGATTAGACACGAGTGCATACAGTTTGCTTCTGTCTGTTACCCTAACAGTAACCTAAACCTAAATAACCCTAAGGCCCACCTAAGCATGGAGCTTTCTATGCAGACATACTCCTACGCATTTGTAAGTGGATCATCTGGGTGCCCTTGTGAGAGTGTAGGTGTGAGGACATGGGCATGTGTCTTCACCTCTGGTGACAGTGGTGTAGGGATCCCAGGTATAGGGTGCCTGTGATCATATCCACATGACATACTGTGAAATCAACACTAGAATGATCTACAGGGTCAGGACAGTGGGAAGACCCTAAGAGAAAATTACTTTTTCCTGGGATGCATGTGGTATAGAGGAATGGTTTAGAAACTTCTGCCTTCTCAAAGCTGAGGGTCTGGCTGAAGCCAGGCTTCCCAGATTAGTGTGTGGCATGAGCATATGGATGCCACTGAGTCCCATTGTATACATGGAAAGGCAGAAGGAGAGAAGTTGGCAGCCCTGGTCAGCCCTAGAGAAAGCCAATGTGGAGGAGGCTCAGTGCTGGAGGGCACCTTAACAGTGGTGGAGATGGAACTTGGATTGGAATCTTGGTTACTAGCTAGCGAGAGGCCAACAGCAGCCTCAACTGACACACCTCTCTGGAAGCACTTGAACATTCAGGATGTTCTCATCTGTACAGACTTCTGGCAGCTCAGGCGACCAAAAAGCCAAGATTTGTGCCTTGGCTACCTTTGGAGACATTGGAGGGTGCTCTGTTTTTCAACACCTGTGGCCTTTTACCCAGGGGAAGCCTGTAGCAGGAAACCTTTCTGGTCCCCCTGATCCACTGCAGCCCCTGACAGGGAGTGTGATCCCATGAGAACACTGAGGAACATTCTTTCTGTCCAGTTTCACTTCACTGTGTGGTAATGGGTTGTTGATGTCTCTCAGAGTTTCCACGTTTAAACTCTCCTTCCTTCCTTGGTCTTTCCTCAGGATAAAAGGGAGCTGTGTAAGCCCTCCCACCACCCAGATTCAATCTCAACAGTCCAAACTATCTGGAAAAAATGGTCAGATATATACCAACTGCTCTGAAGAACCAGGCAAACAGCTTCATCTGCATTTTTCTAGCCATCTATCCAAAATTTGCTACCACCTGGGAGATGCTGGATCTAATAATGGAAGCCTGCGTACCTACACACTAGTTCAGGCTCTCAAGCCTCCTGTTTTGGTTTCAGGAGGACTTTGTTCTTCTCTGGAACGGTATGTCTCATAGGACAAGAATGACCATACCCTGGCATCGTTGTTTCTGGGCCTGGACCTTCAAAGTGACATGGCCAGAGATGGGGGTGGGGCAGATGCCTCTAGATTGTGTCATTCACTTTCCCCAAGCAGTGCCAAACACTATCTGTCCTCTTATGCCTTGAGCAGAGCCGTTTCCGCATTTGGATAAAAGGTTCTACACAGTGTCTAGGTTTGATGAGATTAATGGAGCCAGGTAAGGGTTCCTGTGGACCACCCCGGAAGTCCTGTATGTCCCAACCAAGAATCCTAGGAAGGAGCAGCTTAGGTCCCACTCATTCATGAATATCCTTGAAGAGCTGGGACAGAGGCTTATTTGCAGGACCTTATCATGGAAATCAGAACAGTTCAAAATGCTCCCAGCACACCCACCCCCTTCCTGGTTCCTATTCCTTCATCAGATCCAAGAAGGTCCATCTAGATCTCTTGGTAGGTTGGGGATACATGGCTTTAGTGGTAAGAGCATCTCTGGGAAGCTTACCCCACTCTGGAAACTTCTAGACTGTCTCTACTCATTGGTTCATCCCTTTTTGTCCTCGGATTTTGGGCTCTTCAGGGTACCAACACCAGAATACCCAATGCAGGATGCCTTAGGGATGGGAGAGATTCTGCATCTGAAACCAGATTTTGTGGCAGGGCCACAGAGACATCTGAAACCCAGAGAGGACACGTGTTTATGAACCCAGCGGTCATTGAACCAACTGTGCCAGAAGTTGGACCAGTGCATTTTTATGCTCACATCAGCTGATAGACTAGATGTGGTTACAGATATTCCAGCTGCCAGGCATGGAGTTCTACCTGTTGTGCATTTCGGTACACTAGAGTCCATTTTCCTCTGCATGAGTTTGAGATATAGTTAGGTTGTAGTCAGGACACCTCTTGAGTCCACTATGCACTGGTTCCATGCATAAGCTATCCTTTCTATAGAGAAATTATCCCCTTTAATTTTGTTAATTCTTTTGTTTTTTCATTGTTGGGTTATTTAGGCTTTAATATTGTTTACTCATTTAAAATTATATGGTTCAGGAATATCAAGTTTATTCTCCAGATGGTATAATTTCCTGTCTACCTGTGGATGGCAGCTCTGAGCCGAACATGTGGATCATGGAAAGAGGACCCTTGCAGGCTATCTTAGAAGCAGGGAAAAGCAAGCAGCTTGTGTGGCAGAAAATGGGCAAATACCAACAGTGGTGAAGAATATATGACTGCGAATTGGCAATTTTGTGCTCAGCGGTGTCCCTAACACTTAGGGACATAGGTTTTGAGCTCAGACATAGCAGGGTTCAAGCACAGAGGTTTCCACTTTCTCCCTGGGCTTCTGCTCTGTCAGACTGGACAGCAGGACCATGTAGACAAAGATGAAGTCCAGTTAACTGCAATCATGGTCACCATTCTCTCTGAACCTGAGCCCAGAGCTGTGCGCACACACTCACTGTACCTTGTGGCACTTTGTCCCACCCCAATGAACATGTTTAAACAGTTGGTTCTCATAAAGAATTGCCAGGCTTTCCCAGAATTCTGGGGGTGAGCAACAAATGACATAGCTGAGCTCATGGAAAATTTTCACATTTGTTTGTGGGCAATGGATTGGATGCAGTCTCACTGTTCACCATGTACAGGCAACCCTCCACAGGACAAAACTACAGATCACCATCAAAAATGGCTCACTGCAGCCCTATCCTGGGCATGTGAGATGCCACCTACCATTTAGAGGACACTGAGTCTCTTCAGAGTATAGAGCAACTCATTTTGGTTCTGATATGGGCGGACCCTCGCGAACACACCATATCACTGGACACCTAGGAATTTGGCTTGGGAAAAGGTTATAAACATGAGTAGTCCATGTCCCATCAAGAAGTGAGTTGTACATGTCATCTAGTCACAGAGCTGGAGTGTTCAACAGTTCTGGGATTGGACACCCAGGGCTTCACTAGCCAGATTGAGGGAAACCCCATCCAGTTGGCAGGTTGGAGAAGGCTTCCTGGCTGAACAAGGGAGGCTTAAACGGCGCAAAGAACAGAGAGGGACAGTAGTGAGAAGTGATGGCGGACGTGGTCTAGCCGCCATCCTACAGAAGGGGAAAAGAGAGCTAGTCCATTATCAATATGTGTAGAATATCTTGAAGAAGCTACAGAACATTAGACCTATAAGCAAATTCCCCAAAGTCACAAAGGAAACACCAACACACACCACATGAAATGAACTTGCCACACAGCCGCACACCAGTCACGCACAGGGAGGACTCCAGATAAGAGCATCGACTTGAAACCACATCAGCAGGAAATAAGCAGATTCAGTCATCGATTTTGTTACTGCCTTGTCCCCTGCTCACCACAATGTACCTAATGTTCTCTCCAGAAATACTGAAAGAAATGTCAACAATGGGTCGGACATACAGCAGAAATTATAACGTATATCTCAAAAAAAAAAAAAAAAACAAGTCAACAGGTAGATGCAGAGATGTCAGGCTCATTGGTTTTAGGAAAATTGGTGACCTAGGAATCAATCTGCATATGCCATGGGATTGCTATGGACAGAAGTGGGAAGGATTATGTTCATGCTCCTATGCAGGTTTGATGTGCCCTGAAATCAAAACAGATCTGGGATATGGATTTTCTGTCAATATGGTGTATGCCGAGAAAGAGCAGGACCTGAGTTTAGATCCCCAGCATTTACATTAAAAATGGCATGATCATGTGCTTTTGATACCCTACATGCTCGTGGTTTTTTTTTTTTCTTTTGTTTTCTTTTCAACTTGATACAAGGTAGGGTCAGTTGGGAAGAGGGAACCTAAGTTGAGAAAATGCCTCCGTAAGATTGGCTTATAGGCAAGTCTGTGGAGCATTTTCTTGATTAATGCTCTATTTGAGAAGGTCAAGCCCATATATGTCAGTAATGCCACCCCCTAGACCGATGGCTTGGGGTGGTATTTGAAGGCAGGCTAAACAAGGCATGGAGAGAAAGCCAGTAAGCAGTGTTCTTCCATGGCTGCTATTTCAGTTCCTGGTCTGATTTCCCTTCATGATGGACATTAACCTTTAAGATGGAATAAAAATATGTTTTCTGAAGAAGTTTTACATTAATATTTTAACAGCAATAGGAAAGAAAACAAAACTAAGGAAGCCTCTGAGACAGCTGGGTTTCTAGAGCTCACTGGTCATCCAGTGCTGCCAATGTGTGAGGACTAGATCCAGTGAGAGAAAGGCAGGAAAAAACTAGAAAGCAAAACAAGGCAAAACAAAAAATCAACATACGACAGAATAGAGATCAAGAAAGGCACCTGATGTCAAACTCCTGTTTCCAACCATATGAGCACAAACACACAAGCACACATATTCACACACGCCCCACATAGACACACACATACTCCCCTTCCCACAGACACCAACCAAAACTCCCAATTTCAAGTCACACCTTGAGCTGCTATTACCAGCTAAATGGGACCAACTGTCAAGAACGAAGTCAGAAGGATCAATGGAGCTGATGCAAGAGTTCAGAAACACACACAGAAAATGTTGCTGGGGTACAGGGCTCACACAGGGTTTCACTGTGTAGTACTGGCTGGCATGGAGTTCATCTTGTAGCCCAGGCTGGCCTTTCTATATCCTCCTTCGTCTATCCCCCTAAATCAGCAATTTTCAACCTTGGGTTGTGATCCTTTGTGGATCGAATGACCCTTTCACAGGGATCAACTAAGAACATCAGAAAAATACATACATTTAAATTCTGACATGTAAGAGTAACAAAATTGCAGATAGGAAGTAGCAACAAAAATACTGTGGCTGAGTTAACCACAGCTCGAGCAAAGGTATCAAGGCATCACATTTAGAAGGCTGTAAAACCTGTGCCCTAAATGGTGAAATTACAGATGTGCATGACCATACTCAGGAAAATCTGCTTATTCTTCCTGAGGAATGATTTCTGGCATGAGAGCTGCTTGGATCATTGGGTGACTTTGCCCCTGAGTAAGTGTATGGACACCAGAGATAAAGGCTAGGCAGAAGCCAGGGCCTCTACACTGCCAATGAGAACAAAAGGGTTGAGTGTAAGAAAGGGTTAAGGAAGTGATGGTGGGACTCAAGACTAGGCTCCGAAGATCAATTGGCAGTGAAAATCAAAATGTCGAGTGGGTTGCTGAGATGTATATGATTTTTCTGATCTGTCTTCTAAGACCTCTTAGGTAAAATTAACACAGCTCGAACTAAAGCATAAACAAGATTCATTCCCCTACCACACCCAAGCTCATACAAGGAGTAAACAACTGGTGGGGCATGTGACCCCAACCTCGATAGCTGCTTGTAAGTCATCTTAAGTCTGGGGACCCAAGAAATGAGGCAATGGAAGCCCAGGAAATTTTTAACACATTTCTGACCCTTTTGTTTGACATTCATAGGCTCTGCTTGAGATATCAACACTATTTATGCACTATTTATCGGGAAAGGAACACAACTGGTGAATGTAAGTCAGGCCCTAAAAGCACGGTCTCACAACACAATATGGTGTAGTAACCCCACTAGGTTTAACTGTGAACACGTCACAGCTACCGTCATCTGAGGAGAGCCTCAATTGAGGAGTTGGCCTAAATCATTCGACTGGGCCTCTGGGCATGTTAGTGAGGGTCTCTCTTGATTCTCAGTTTATGTAGGAGCTCAGCTCACTGCGGGAGGGTCCATCGCTAGGCAGGTGGAAATGAACTGTATAAGATAGCTAGGTGGATATAAGCCAGCCAGCACGCCAGCTAGCAAGGAACATTCTCTATGAGCCCTGGTGTAATTCTTTGGTTATGAAATGAGTTCCTTTGATGGAAGTAATGCTGTATGGGACAGGAAGCAGGTACACCTTCAGATTCCTGCCTTCACTCAGTGATGGACTGCAATCTAAGTTGCATTTATTATTTATTTTTATGTGTGGCATTTCATTTGTATTTTAATAAATAAAGCATGCCTGGGAATTGGGAAAGTAAAACAGCCACACTGGCCAGCCATACAGACCAGACAGCAATGACACGCACCTTTAATCCCAGTTGCCATAGAAACTGGGCAATGCATGCCTTTAATCCCAATAGTACACATCTTTTATCCCAGTCCTATAGAGGATTATATAATGGGAGGAGACTTCTCTCAGACATAGTCTCATTCTGAGATTCCTGGAGGCAGAATCATTATTTCAGACTGAGGTTGAGGTAAGAGCCAGTGGCTGGCTGCTTTGCTTTTTGGATCTTCAGGTTGAACCCCAATTTCTATCTCTGAGTTTTATTAATCATGCTTCACTTTTATTTATTCATTCTAAGATGAATAAATGGTTTCCTCCCTTTAGACGCTCTTGGTCAGAGGTTTTTGTTTGTTGTTTTTGTTTTGTTTTAAATCGCAGCAGCAGAAGTGTGAGTGGAATATGTACAAAGATGAAAGGAAAGCAGATGAAAATCCCTCCAGTGCTCTGGGACACCAGCATCAGCATCTGCCATTGCAAAGCCAAGGCCACAGAAAGAAATATCCAGACCCAAGGCAACTCTGGTTGAGACTCTGGTTCTTGTCACCATAGTTATACTCTCAGCAGATACTGAACAAGTCTTACAGAACCAAGTGCCCCTCTTATCTCAGGAGAGAGGGAAACAGACACAAGCCACGAAGATACCAGGAAACCACTGAGTGTTCCCTCCAGAGTCACACACAGAATGCACTTAAACAAGGAAATGCTGAGGTTCCTCTCCTGATATTATTATTCTATGTGTATGGGTGTTTTGCCTACATGTGTGCATGTGTGCAACATGCATGATTGCTGCCCAAACTGGCCAGAAGGCACTGTATCTTCTAGGACTGCAATTTATAGGTAATTATGAGCTACAATGTGAGTGCTGAGAAAGGAATCCAGGCCCTCTGGAAGAGCAGCCAGTGCTCTGAACTGCTGAACCATCTCTCCAGGCTCTCTCATAACTTTTTGTTTGTTTGTATGTTTTGCTTTGTTTTGTTTTCTTAACAGGGTTTCTTTGTAGACCAGGCTGACTGTAAACTCAGAGATTTGCCTGTCACTGCTTCCTGAGTGCTGGGAAAAAGTCATGAGCCACCAGGCCTGTCTTCATCTCTCCTAACTTTTGACAACTTACTTCCTTTTCTTGAAATTTGAAGCCTTCCTGCTTCTGTTTGGAAATCAAACTCTGTGCATTTCTTAGAAATCAGGAAGAAGGAGGCACATTTTTTTCTCCATTGAAAAAATTAAGATACTAGAAAATGGGAAAATATACTTCCATATTGACAGGATTAATGATGAAAATATCTATATTGCTCAACTCTATCTATAGATTCTAGGAAATCTGTTGAAAATTCCAATGATATCTTCAAAGAACAAGAAAAAAGTCAACATATGGAAACCCAAATGTTCCCAAATAACCAAAATAATCCAAAGAAGAAAAGAGAAATGTAGGAGTTGTCAGAATACTTGGTCTCTGGACTCGGGCAAAGTGCCAAACCATCATGATGCTGTCATCAAACAGGCAGATCAGTATAGTAGACAGAGGACCCAGAAGTGAACCCACAGAGTAACTGCCACCTTGCTCTGGAAAAATATTTTTGTTTTTGTTTTTTTTATGTGTCTTTGTGAGGGTATACGACTTGTTCTTGTGATTGTCCTTGAGGGACAGAAGAGGACTTTGGATTCCCTGGAGCTGGAGCTACAGTGGCTGTGAGTTGAGAGATTAGCTACTGCAAATCGAGCCTGGGTCTTCCGCCAGAGCAGCAAGCTCTCTTAACCTCTGAGTCATCTCTGGACCCCAACTTACTTTTGACAAAGATGCCAAAAACATACATGGGAGAAAAGTGAATTTTTAAAAAGTAAATAGATCTGAATGAATACTCACATGTAGAGAATGAAATTAGATTCTCATCTTTCCCCCGACACAAAACGCAGTTCAAACTGGATCAAAGACCGTCAGATGAGACCCAACACCACTAGAGAAGAAGCTACAGGGGACACCTCAAGATAAAGATGAGGATAAGACTGGTTTGAGAAGAAATCCAAAAAAAAAAAACCAACCCAGAATATAATTCAAAGAATCAGCAAATAGAACTCCATGATATGAAAACCGTGCCTTTAGCAAGGGAGCAATCAGGAAACAGACTGGCAAATGGGAGAAAATTCTTTCTAACTACATATCTGTCAGCAGATTAATAGCTTGGATCTGTGATGAATTCCAAAAGTTCAACATAAAAAAATCTTCTAATCAATAATGGATAATGAATTGAACAGAGATTCCTATAAATTACAAAAACCCAATAAACATTTGAAGAAAAGTTTAATGCCACAGTCCACTGGGAAATGTAAATTAAAACTGTGTGGTGATGCCATCTCATCCTAGTCACAATTGTCACATTAAGAACGTAAAAGCTACCTACCATGGAGGAGGTGGGGAGAGAGGTCTTGTAACTGCTGGTTAGACTGTGACCTGGTGCAGCTGCCATGGAAATCAATATGGAGGGCTGTTCGTGACTTTTCTCAATGATATGACAGAATACCTGACAATGTTTGAGGAAAGTGGGGTATCTTGGGGCTCCTTTTTAAGGGTTTTGTCCATCTTAGTGGGAAAGGCACGGGGACAAATTAGATAATCCTAATGCTCTGTCTTGTAAGCAGTCGGGACCCCCAGCTCATGAGATGGCGCTGCCCAGACTGAGGGTGGGTCTTCCCTCCTCAGTTAAACCTCTCTGGAAACAGCCTTACAGGCAAAGCCAGAGGTGTGTCTCCCAGATGATTCTAAATGGAGTCACTCTGAAAGGGAGATCCACCATCATAGGACATTAACAAAACAAAGTAAAAAGTAAGCTACCATACTGTCCAGCTGCGCTACCGATGCACTTGTGAGAGAAGCTCGGCTTCTGACTCGACTTCTCACCAATCTGCTCTTCTCTTTGGTGACATATACACATATATAGGATTATTACTATAAAAACTACCCCAGTTTTGTTATGATCCACATCTGGTCACGGTGAAGCAGCTGTTGGATTGCCGATGGCTCAACTTGCCTTTCTCAGAGGTAGCTATCCAAGCCTAGACAGCAATTGCATAATGTGCTAGAGACCACTGCTGCGCTGCGGAGAGAGGACAGGGTTCTGATCTGCTTCTTGACAACCTGTTCTTGTCTGCAGTGCCAGTGAAGAGGACCAAGGCTTCTGACTTGACTGCCCGACAACCTGCTCTGCCCCAACCATCTGTTTCTCTCTGGGATTCATTGTACACATGGAACGGCAATGGAGAGATGTTGGCAGCCCTAGTCAGCCCTAGAGAAAGCCTATGATGAAGAGGCTCTCAGGCTGGAGGACCCCAGTAAATGATTTCACTTCCTTTAAAAATATTACAGATGGAACACAGGCTCTTAGTTACAGTTATGTAACCAGAGACATAACCAGCAACAGCCTCAACTGACTCTCTCCTCAGAGGCTCTTCAGAGATCAGGATGTTCTCTTATTTCCAGACTTTTGGCAGTTCAGACTACAGAAACTCAAGAGTCCTGACCTCGGCTACCTTTGGAGACATTGGATATACTGTATGACCCAACACTTAAGACAATTTTCCCATAGAAATCCCAAGGTAATACAGGCCAGCCTGTAGTTAAAATCTTTTTCTGGTCCCCCTATTCCAACAGTCCCTTCCTGGGTGTGTTTTCCTGTGGGACCACTGAGAGACATTCTCTATGCCCACTTCTCACTTCATTGTGTGGTAATGGGTTGTTGATGTCTCTCAGAGCTTCCACATTTAGACCCTCCTTCCTTCCTTGGTCCTTCCTCGGGGTAAAAAGAAGCCAGGTTCCCTCCAGAAACCCCCCAGTTTCAGTCACAATCGTGCAGACTACATGGAGAAATTGATCAACTGCATAGCAACTTCATTCATCCCTATATTCCCCAGTAGCGACACAAAGTTCACCGCCAGCTGGGGAGTGTTGGACCTGATAATGGGAAGAGTGAGGTTTGGTTTTGGAAGCACTGTGTTCTTCTTAAGGGTTCTGTGCTCTCATAGAACAAGTATTATTGTAACCTGGCAGTGTTGGTCCTGGGTCTGGTCCTTCAAAGTGACGTGGCCAGATATGGGGGATGGGAGGAGTCTAGTTCGTGTCATTAGTTTTTAATAATCAATGTGAAACACTACTCTTTCTTATGCCTTATGCAAAGTCTTTTCTCCATTTGTAAAGAAGGTTTTAGACCATAGCTGAGTTATGTTGGATTAATGGAGTGAGACAAGGACTGGAGTCCCCTAAGAAGCCCTGCACCAACCAAACATCACAGCAAGTGGTATCTTGGGTTCTACATGTTGCATGAAGATCCTTGAAAAGATATGACCAGAGCCCCATCTTCTGGCCCTCAGCATAGAAATCATAACAGTGCCCAGTGCCCTTACCCTCTGGCCTCTATTCCTATACCAGATTCAAATAGAGCGCTCTAGGTTGGAGACATATGACTGTAAAGGTGACACCCTCATGGAGTGCCACAGGTATGGATACTTGTAGCCCAAGTGTGTATAAAAGCAGCAAACAAATAAGTCAGTGGGTGTTGGGTGAAGAGGGAGGTAAGAACTCATCTGTGGAGTGGGATGTTTAGGGTGCCTAGGGTCGAGGACTAAGTCATTACCAATCACCCTCCTATTGGAATTCCTACTGGATGCATGGTACCAGAAACTTCACCTGCAGATGGAGAAAAAAAAAACAGATCTCCAATGGTCTTGGTTCTGAGTAGCAGAGGGATGGATTGAACTTAAAAGGCCCTAGGGGAATCCATTGCCACCACAGCACTGCCCGTTTTGCCTAGTCTGTCCTCTAAGGGAAACAAAGGGTGTGGAAACGGTCTACACATAGCCCCACACCATGTGGACACTATGTCCAGCAGCACATGGGAGGGTAGGATTTGCCTTCTCTGGTAGTGACCACTGCTGTGCTTGTAAAGACAACCCAGGCTCCTGCCTCAATTCCCACCGCCCTGCTGTTGCGCCCCCATCCCAAGCCGCAGTGCCATACACTCTCGTTTTTGGCATTCTGGAAACAAAAATGCTCCCAGGATCCTTGTCTCCCAATCCACCCACTGTGAAGCAGCTGTTAGACTGCACATGGCATGGATTGCTTTCTCACACTCAGCCCTCCCAGGCTGGAAAGCTTTTGCCTTATCTGTTAGTGACCACTTGTGAGAGAGGCACAGCTTCTGACTCGACTTCCCACCAACCCGCTCTTCCCTACAGTGGCATATCCACACATATAGGCCTATGACTGTAAAAGGTACCCCAGGAGTTCTGTTATGATCCACATCTGGTCACGGTGAAACAGCTGTTGGATTGCCCATGGCTCAACTTGCCTTTCTCAGAGGTAGCTATCCAAGCCTAGACAGCAATTGCATAATGTGCTAGAGACCACTGCTGCGCTGCGGAGAGAGGACAGGGTTCTGATCTGCTTCTTGACAACCTGCTCTTGTCTGCAGTGCCGGTGAAGAGGACCAAGGCTTCTGACTTGACTGCACGACAGCCTGCTCTGCCCCAACCATCTTTTTTTTTTGATTGTGGGTAGATGCATTGTTCCAAGGATTTTTATGTCTCCAGACCTGGACAACCTGAACCAGGTGATGAACTACATGATTTACCACATGCATTCTTCAGCCATAGCTCTCCATGTAAAGTGTCTCCTATCACAGCTGGCACAGGAAGAATCCAAGAATGCATCCCAAAGAAGACGAGGAGATTATGTGAATGGTAAGGTAGAAGGTGTTTTCAGTGATGGTTTCCAGCAGGGAATTCTCCAGAAGCTTTGATCTGGATCCAGAGCCAGACACCAGAAAGTGAGACACCCTGCAGTCAGGGATTTGGGATTTTTAGTAAGAAAAGTTTTTCCATAATAAGAAAAGTTCTTTTGTGACCTTCAATGCCATCTAGGGAAGGAGATTCTATCCTGGAAACTTCTAGGCTGCCTCCAATAATAGTCTCTTTCTGTTTTCAAACTGTGGCATCTTCAGTGCAGCAACTCCTGAATTCCCAGGATTCAGGACCAGTCAGGAACAACAGAAATTCCGGATCGAGACCAGCTTCTGTGAGAGCCAAGGGAAGATTCATCACACCAAGAGGAATTTGTGGTATGGAAATGACTACTGAAGAACCCAGGGTGCCCAGTGCAGCTTCTGCTTGTTCCGTGCTTGGATCAGGCTCTGCCCACATCTTCCTCTGATAAGGAACACTGCTATTCTGCAGAGAGACATAGTCTGAATCTTCTTTCAGGCAACTTGTTTTTCCTCCCAAACACCACAGGATTTTCTCTGGGATTGTGGACGGGGAAAATATTCCGAGGATTTATATAATTTTCCAGACCTGGTCAGCCCCAAAAAACTGTTGAATTATGTGACTCTTCCCGTGATTTCCTCAGGCCTAGCTGTCTATGTCCAGGATATTCTCTCATTACTGGTAGATAAAGAGTATAAGAACTGAATGCCTGAAGAAGATGAGAAGACCTGACAAGGTACCTGGCAAAGTAGGGGATATTTAAGGGATGGATTCCACCAGGGAATTTTCAAGAAGAAATTTCAGTCCTAGAACAAGAGCTGGATCCCACAAAATGAGACATCCTGTTTGGGGATCAGAGACTGGGGTTCTCTGATATGAAAAGGTCTTGTATGCCGTGCAAGGCCACCTTGGGGAAACTCAGTCCATTCTAGAAACTTCTGGACTGCCTTCAATACTTCTTTAATCTCTTTTTGTCCTTAAGTTGTGGACTCTTCAGGGTAGAACTCCTGAACCCCCAGTCAGGGACAACAGAATCTGGATAAAGACAAGCCGAGAGATGCATCACACCAAGAGCTGCTGAGAGATGCATCACACCAAGAGCTGCTGAGAGATGCATCACACCAAGAGCCGCTGAGAAATGCATCACACCAAGAGGATGTTGTGGTTATGGAGATGGTGGCTATGGAACCAAGTATGCCAGAAGCCTGGCCAGTGGGTCTGCCGCTTGTTGTGTGCTTACATAGGGTTCTGGCCAACTCTTCCTGTGATGGAGACCACTACGGTCTGCTAAAGAGACACAAGGCTTCTAACTCTATTTTCCTCCAACCTTCGCTTCCCAACACCATGTTTCTCTCTGGGACTGTTCAAGGGAAAAATGTTTTGAGGATTTTTTGTGAGTCTCCAGACCTGGTCAGCCTGAACCAGCTGTTGAGCTATGTGAGTTCTCCACATAGATTTGCAGGCCTAGCTGTCCAAACACGTTCTCCTATCAAGCTGATATACCAAGAGTTCAAAAATTCAATGTCTTCAAGGATAAAAAGACCTGATGTAGGTGCTAGGTAAGCTAGGATGTTCTTTCAGTGGTGGGTTATGCCAGGTAATTCTCCAGAATCCTTGACCTGGAAGAAAAGATGAACAACATACAGTAAGATGTTCTTTTGTGGTAGGAGGTACTGGGAATTTTCTGGTATGAAATGATCTTGTGTGTCCTGCAAGGCCTTCTTGGGGAAACTTACCCCCTCCTGGAAGCTTCTAGACTGCCTCTAAATATGGTTCATTTTATCCTGTTCTTAAGGTGTGAGGTTTTCAGGGCAGAAACTCCAGAATTCCACCTCAGGATCACTCATGGACAACAGAAAATCTGGATCAGAGATCAGCTTCTGTGAGAGCCACGGGGAGATTCAACACACCACAAGGATATTGTGCTTATGGAAATGGTGGCTATAGAAGCAAGTGTGCCAAAACCCCAGCCAGTACAATGATGTGGGACCATGGTCTGTATTCTGTCAATTATATTTTAAATAAATGCTGATTGGCCAGTATCCAGGCAGGAAGTATAGGTGGGACAACCAGACAGGAAGTAGTGGTGGGTCAATGAGAACAGGAGAATTCTGGGAAGAGGGAAGCTCCCTCTACAGTCCTGTCCAGGCACTGAAGAAGCAAGATGTGACTATGCCGCTGAAAAAGGTACTGAGTCATGTGGCTAACACAGATAAGAATAATGGGTTAATGTAAGTTGTAAGAGTTAATAAGAAGCCTGAGCTAATGGGCCAATCAGTTTATGATTAATGTAGA